>JASANE010003350.1:0-66353 GCA_030248225.1 Trileptium ribeirensis | reverse complement strand
TATGTCGTATTACTCATTCATTACATATTGTACCAAACGGGAATACGCTGGTGTTGCACGTTATCTGACTATATCCTGGTTTAGACGAATAATGGATAATACAGAGATAAGCAACCGTAAGCGGATAATCTACTCACCAATCACAGTCTGTTTACTTTTTATGTTGCCACCTTTTGTGGTCTGGCATGGATAGCGCATTTTCAAGAACGGGATTCAACGACTGGAAGAAGCCAGAGCGTCTGGTTGGCCATGAAACCGGTGACAGACATCAAAAGTCTCTTACTTACTCGCCGCAGTGGTCGCGGCGGTAGCCGGCTGATACTGCCCTTGAACGACAATATCGCGAGCAGCGTGACTACTGGAAAAACGTCCTTCAACGAGTAATTCTGTTGTCTCGTTTCTATGTGAGCTGGGCCTGCCACTTCGTAGGTCGGATTAGAGGGTCGGTTCGGTTGACAATGGTAATTTCCTCGGTATCTTGGAACTACTGCGTAAGTATGATCCTCTGATCATACTTATGCACTTTAGCAACGAAAGTCAATATATATCTGTCTAAGACCTGTCTAAGACGATATATGAAGAGCTAATATTGATTATGTAGAGGAAAGTTCTTGAAACTATCACAGATGAAATCCGCGAAGCGCGTTACTTTACTGTTAGTGTCGGCTCAACGCCCGATGTTTCCCATGTGGACCAGCTTACAATCGTAATTCGTTATGTGCATAAAGAAACGTGCAGCCCTGTTGAGCGTTTTCTCACTTTTATGCCTGCGTTCATCCGTAGCAGTGCCAATTTGGCTGCACTACTCTTAGACTTCCTGGCTAGCAATGGAATCGACTTCAGGTTCTGTCTGTGGTCATACTTACGATAACGCCAGCAATAACGTCTGGCAAATATTATGGAATGCAGGCGATACTCAAGGGCCAAAACCAGCTTGCGGTGTTTGTTCTTTGCGCGGCCCACTCTCTAAACCTGGTCGGACAAGCAGGAGCCGAGTGTTACGTTGAGACAGTGTCTTTCTTCGGCTTCGTGCAGCTATTGTACGACTTTGTTTTTTAGTCGACAAACCCCTGGAAAATCCTATCCGACAAACTCGGCGAAAGTATAGTGCCTAAAAGATGTTTCCACGTACACGGTGGTCAACTCATGCGGACGCTACCGCAGCATTGCGAATCGGCTATTCTTTCTTCACAGACGCGCTCGATGAGCTAACAGAAAACGAAGAGCAAAAGCCGTCAGTCCGTCATGAGTCCCGTTGCTTATTTGATCGCATGGCAACCTTGGAGATAGGAATAATGTGCAACGTATGGTGTTATACGTTCTATTAATATATTATAGGTTATATTCTCGATCAGTCCAATAGGTGTAGTAAATCGGTTCAAGTTGTTGACACTGATCTGTCGTTTGGGGTGTCTCTTCTTAATATTCTAAATGACTTCCTGAAAGAAACGCGGCATGGCAACCTTGGAGATAGGAATAATGTGCAACGTATGGTGTTATACGTTCTATTAATATATTATAGGTTATATTCTCGATCAGTCCAATAGGTGTAGTAAATCGGTTCAAGTTGTTGACACTGATCTGTCGTTTGGGGTGTCTCTTCTTAATATTCTAAATGACTTCCTGTAAGAAACTCGGTATAACTTCGAGACCTGTGAACTGAAGGGTACGCCTTTTAGCGCCTGTAATTCGTATAGAGCCGAACGTGATTGGCGCAGCCAAAGAAAGCGGCATCCGTCAGAGGGGGCAGCACGGGGTGTTGGTCACGACATGCAACCGTCGGAAGCGTTTCGCGTTAAAACATTCTATGTTATTATTGACCGCTCTTGACCGGCGCATGGATAGTTACCTCGCCATTAACAATCGGTTTCGTGTATTAACGCGTTACTAAAGCATGGCTGCTGAGAGAATTGGAAAAGCTTGTGTTGAGCGGTTGAAAGCTTACCACGATTACTTGGAAGGCATGTTCATCGCGGAATTCCGGCAGTTTGTCAGGTTCTTGAACCAGGCCTGTGTCGTGGATTTCGCAGAACCTTGTGGCCGGCTAAAAGAATCTACCGTACGATGATATCCTGCGGGGTCCAGAACTCTTTCCCTAACTGCGAAATTATATACTGAATATGCTTATGTTTATGATCGCGAACAGCAGCGGTGAGCGTTCGTTCTCTTAACTAAGGCGCATAAAGAATGAACTGAGGGCTACTATGGGATAGAAGCGACGGGCTGCTCTATCGATTATGCGCATCGAGACCGGCGTTCTTCGCTAGATCGATTTCAAAGACGTCATTGAAGATTTTGCGTGCCTGAAGACCAGGAAGTACGCAACGTGTTAATGCAGCATTAGATACCGATGCCTGCTACGTTTTCATTGTAAGTTTTCCTTTCTGCGATGTTTTAATTGAAACGGTGCGAGCTAAGACAGTAGAGTGTCCACATCCGGGCGACAAGTAAAAATTGCTTTTTTTGTCCCATTGCGACCGCCACAACACATAACTGGTAAGAGTTACGGGCATCCCACTTTTTGTATTTTGAGCAGCTGCCGGGCCACTTTTGTTGGAATGCCCCCGGGCTTTAATACAGGACTAAAGTTAAATACCCCTGCCTACTACCATCATATTTTTAAAATTGCCATATTTTTTGTAACAAAACGCTTATTTGTGATGCATAATGTAGTAAAAGCATCTCAGAACATCTGTAAGGTGGTATGAAATGGGTAATTTTTGGTTTGCAAATTGGTTAGTGAAATCCACAAATTGTTGAAAACATAATTTTGTGAGTTTTATATTCGTACTTTTTGTCCGTGAACAGTGTTATAGAGAGGCAACGACACATGGGGTGCAATAACTCTGCGATGGAAACTATTTTAAACATGTTGTTCAACATTTGATACATAGTATTTTTAAACTTGTTCGTGAAGGCAAACGTATAAACAATTAAATTTGTTCGCGAACACAAATGTATATTCTTAAGCAAATGTTGTTCGCGAACACAAACGTAGTTCTTAAAGAAATTTATTTTTGTATAGATTATTTTGTCATAAAGAAAACGCAAGCGACATCACTATGAGCATGTATGATTAAAATCACCAAGCATCAAATGTTTGCGAACATTTGCTTTTCAACATTAAAGTTGCGTGGAGATAATGACTTATTAATCGCGCTCGCGCTGTGTTTGAATCTACAATTTATTTGTGAACATTTTATGAGTGAAATAGTTCGAGAACAAGTTCTTTTTGAAATCGTATTCGACTATGATTCCAGGTTAATAATTTAATGATTGTACAAATTTCTTGAAAATTTAAAATATGAAAATTATATGTTCGCGAACACTTGGACATTTACAGAAAATTTAGCTCGTTTTGTGAACAAAAATTTGTTCAATTTCATTTGAGATTGCAATGTTCGCGAGTGCTGAAAACTAAAAATTTTAACCACGTTCGTGTTGGCGAACAAAAGCGAATCCTGAATTGGTCAATGTTCTAATTAGCAATGAACCGTTTTCTATTAATAAGAAATCACTAAAATTCTGTTCCGAGACAGTTACTAATTTCTGGCAGTTGGATTTCACTTTGTCCAATTTTGGTTAACGAACAACAGTGCCAAATTCCCTGTTTGTTCCGTAACAATGGTTTTCGATTCTACATCGGTTTTGACAAAATAGGATGGCCAACGGGGTCATTTTAAGTTTAGTCGCGCATAATTGCTTAATTAGAGCTTGTATATATGTGGGAATATCATATGTGCTCATAGGAGTGATAGGAGGTTACATCCTGGTGCCCGGACCCCTCTTGGTGCGAAGCGCCGACCGTCACCATTGATAAGTTGTTCACCGCTGTGGAACTGCCGCAGGCGCCAAATCCACAGACGCCGCACCTCCACCCCTCTATACTTTATATTATTTATATGATCTAGAGCTATCGCTCTTTGGTATGTGTGTGACAAACCAGTTAGTAGCAATAATTAGAGTGCCGCGCATCCACAACTTTTACAGTTTTCATGGTAAAGTTATAGAAATTAAAACGAGAACGCAATATTATGCGGAATTATCTGCAATATTATTATAATCCGGCCCTGCCCCACACATTATAAAGTAAATCGTGCGTAACAAAAGTAGCAGCTAATTACAAAAGTGTTACTGCTAGAACACTGGGGCAATCTGAACAAATAGGTAACAAAACACCACCAAAGTTAACGCGATTCTGTAGAATACTACTTTTATATTAAAGTGTATCCAACCTAACAACAACAGTTAAGTCCGGCCCTAGAGGGGACACGTTCCACTTGATATCTGCAAAATGCAACGGTTTTCGAAAGTTTTTAACACATTGGAACAGCCTGTACAAATACCGGATTTAAGCAATCTACAGATCTTTCCTATAAACCCCCAACACGAAATTGCTGAAATTTTCAAATTTATATTTTACAGCGAAAATTTAAGCACCGTTCGACTCAGTTCGACGTTCGACGAGGCTGTTCAGAAGATATCCATTTCGGTCATATTTAGGAAAGTTTTTTTCAATTGGTTCTACAATGTCTTGTCTAAAAACTATGTCTTTGTCCCGACAGGGAATTCAACGGGCAGTCTAAACTACCGTCTTGCGTACATTCATAGTACTCCTTGCTTTGTACGGCATACGAATAAAATAATCGTGCAGTTCATGAAGTATCCATATGGTATACACAGAGACCTGTGCTAGAACTATTTTCACAAAAATAGAGGTTTACTACCTGGATAAATTTTTCCAAAATGCAAGGAAATAATTGAAAAACTATAAGGTTTGATGTTGTCATCGACTGGATGGACAGGCTTGGTTTTTCTACAGTTACAATGCTTTTCCATACGGCTATTGTACTGGTAAAATAATCCGATTGTATATCGTGTTGTGCACGAGTCTAGACGAGTTGGCTCGAGTATTTTTGACAAGGCGGTCGGCCCGGCTCGACTGGAAAAAAGTTGGCTCGGAGATTGAAAGTTTAAGCTCGGCTCAGGATAATTTGATGCCAACTGGGCTCGGCTCGGGCTCAAGCTGAGCAGAGACTCGAGCCGAAATTCTCACCTCTTACACTAGGTCCTCGTAGAATGAAACCTTTGGCCTCCCAGGCCGGCCAGCGGATCGGCGTGGAGAGGTCGTCGGGGTGGGGGGGTCGGGGTTGCGGCGCCGGCGGGGTCTATGTGTCCGGCACCTGCCGTTACGTCGGGGAAGAGGGGTGAGCCACTTGTGAACATCTAAACGAGGCGTCGGAGGGGAGAGGGGAGAAGGTATCCAAGACATCGGGGAACTCGAAGATTCAGGGGAATAACTCCCACCTCTTATGAGTATGTATGATCTGAAACTATACGTTACTAGGATAAAATAGCAGGAATTATAAGAGCCAGACTCACAAGATGTAGCTTAAAGGTATAGCTAATAGCTTCAAGGTTGAAAAAATTATACACAGACGAAAAAAGAAAGAAAGATGGTGCAATGCAGTAATAAATAAAATGGAAAATATTCCCTAAAAAATTTAATGGTTGGCTATCGGAGGACGATATAAACAGAATATAATTAAGTGGCTTTGTAAAGCCATGGACATACTACGTTTTAACATTAAACCGCTATAGTGTAGGGCTACTGGTATTTGTAAGAATACACATCTAATAACTAGTTTGCTACGACACTAGGATAAAACTGAAAAATTGTCTAGTGCAATGGTATGTTGCAAACGACGTATCATGATATGGCTGAACAAATACCCAACCTTAACTTTGAGTCTTAAATACCAACAGTTATTGAAAAATCAGAAACTCAAACTGTATACATAATCGACGATTTAATGGAACAGCCTCATGATAAGATTCTCAGTTCAATGTTCTCAAAAAAGATGCACCAATAAATGTACTTATAGTTCAAAACTTTTATCAATCCAGAGACAAAAATTTTAAGGAATTCATAGTAAATGATCTTATTTCTAAATCTTGGGACAAAATCTGTGATAGGCACAACCGTAGACTGGTTTGGTCTTTGAAGCCAAAGTTCCGAGGCATAAAAAGACTAAAATAGATAAGCATAAAAATATATGAGTAGAGTTCTTTCGAACTTGGATTTAAAAACAGCATAATATTACTTTTTGTTTATATCTTTTATAAAATTAGATTGAGCTATTTACTTCACATTTTGCATTGAACGTTTCAGCTTAGACATGTGCAGAAGTTCATGGTATAAATATAAAATATATAGAAGCATACAGAAATATACCAAAATTCAAAAATACAAAAAACTGTTTTTACCGGATTATGTTACATCTCTTGAATTTAAAATTCTAAATTCGGATTATTTGATTGATGTTGGAAAGTCGTTTTTGAAAAATGTATATTATTAAAACTAACTGTCCGAACGAAAATGATCTAAACATAAAATATGACTTTTGTGTGGAATCAATTTATATTATGCATTATTTAACGAAGTAGGGCTGAAGATTAACAATAAGATCTTCAGTTCAGTCAAACTATCAGTGATTAACTTATGTTCTTGATATATTGCACTATTTAAGAGAAGAATTTATTACATTTCTGTGAGGTGTACTTTGGCACCATGATAAGCCCCATCGACTAGAAAATCCCCAAGAAAGTTAAGATCAATATTTCCCGTTATAAACTTTAATGAAGTACCGGAAGCTCTTTCTAAAAGTCTTTAAGCGATGAAGATATATGTGTAACAGGACAGTTCCGGTCTGTTACGTTGGCCCTTACTCTCATTAAGGCCCGTTAAGGACTCGACAAAGCTCGAATGGCTGATAACCAGCGCTCTATAGCGATTCAATTCAACGCATCCATTGGGCAAGCCTGACCCTTGTAGCCCCATGGATTAGTATTGCTCGTATAATCTTTTCCGTTGTTATGCCGTATGCAATCTTAACTGCTTTTTATGTCGCTATAATTGTCCGTCGTATATGTCATGCTTTCTTTTGTATTTGTGCGTGTGTCGAATCTAGGAGACGTGTCATAGGATGAGAAAATCGAAATACCGCTGAATTGAACCAATCATAGCAGAACTTTTGGGTTTAGAGACTTCGACCAGGCCAGAATTTCTTGGGTATATCCTTAGGCATGTAAGATCAAAATTGCGACCGTCCGGGAATAGGAGGCCTCTTGGCAGCTTGCCATGAATCGAACGGCAGTGGCTGTTCGCCGAATGACGAACAGTAGTAAAATCAAAATTCGCTGGGAGTAGCCAAACATCGAAATATTAAGTTTACCTAGCTTAACCAGCACTTATTCCCATGGCTGAGTTTAAGGAAAAACAACGACAAACGCGAAAACAACAAATATAGATTTTGGTAAATGAATGAACCGGACGCGATTTCAACGAGCCGTACCCGGTTACTGCTCCGGAATTCGAAACCATGAGCCGAATACTTTTCGGTGCAAAATTAAACAGGCAGGCTTTCTAATGAGGTCTACTAGAGCAAAATCGGTCCATAGGTTATTGTGTTATATTAATAATTTCATTTCTCATTCGTCTAAACAACCGCTGCTTACGCTACGTAGGGTTGTTGTCTTCCTTCAATCATATCGGTGTCTCGCGCTACGAATCTCCCTTTTGTTCGATATATACCCCAGAACGAGAGTGATCCGTAGTTAGTCCTGTTTTCTAAATAATCTGCTCGATTTAACTCGTTATTACCGTACTGCCGACACGTTTGGACTAAACCGTCTCCAAGATCAATACGTCTACCGAGTTTACAACTTCCTATAATTTTCTATGAAAGGCCCTATGCCGACCCTTCAGGTGTCCCTGCGTTGAATAGGCGAATTTGCAACCTGAGAGCATCATTGTGTTACATCTTGTCTCTTCGCCGGTACGTAGGAAACGACGAAAGCCTACTCATAATTTTTATTCTTGCTAAAATCGCTCGATCAGAAGTGCCCCTTTTGTTCTGTCCTGTTTCGGGAGCAATTCCGGTAAAAGTATTACACGCCATTGTATAGCCCAGACATTCCAACGACAGGATTCCAACGAGCCCTGACGGATCTTTATCCGCCCAACCGTTCATCCGCAATAACGCGCCCCTATCGTACATGTCAATTGCTATTGTATAATACAGGAGTTAACATTTAATTTTCTTCCATTTTGTGAAATAGTATTAATTTCCTGTCAGCCCTAAAGATTGGCATGCGACCCCTTGTTCGACTCGCCTATTCTTGGCGAACACAACAATGTACGGCAGGTCTTTATCCGATCATCTGTTGACCGTAGTACTCCGCCAAAGTACGCCCCAAAATCGCCTAAGTCTGATAGTGGGCACAAAATTCCTAAAATCTTATCCCCAACTCGAAAAATTGCAAACCGCCCCTCATCGTGTTTACCTTGTCGAGACGACTCCAAAGATACCCAACGGGTCTCCGTCCGCTCTCCCGTTAACTCAGGACAGCGCCCCTACATTCGTCAAGACTCTCTCTAGTTGCACACTTTTAGTTGCCTTTTCTTAATTCTGAGGAGTTCAAGGGTATCACCCTAATCTGAATGGCATTCTTACAGCGAGCGCAACGATTGCCCTGGGGCATTGTTCCGCTCCACAGTTAGGCCAGGAAAGCCTGCTAAAGATCCTCATACTAATACACATAAATTGACCCGAATGGGTCAGGACCTAATTTTGGGGCTGACTCTTTCGTGTTTGGTATCAATCGAACCCCCATTCATTCGTCCTTTGACCGAATTTAACCCAGTCCCCCGAACTTCGCCCGCAGCCTTTGCCCCATACCCTTCCCATGCCTTGGTTGCCGCTTTGGGTTTCTCCTTGTTGTCTGTTGTCTCTCCTTTTTCCTGTTGTGTCTCGCGTTCTTTCTTTTCTATCCTCTTGTCTCTGTCTTTTCCTTTTGTTTTCTGTTTCTGTCTGCCTCTCTTTCCTTACATCTCCTTCCTCTCCTCTTTCTGTCTTTAAAATTTTAATTAAAGTTATTAACAATTATTAATAATATTAATAACTAGTTTAATATGTATATGTAGGCATTGGAAATAAAAACAAAGCTCCAGACAAACATATATGTCTTAACATACATATTAAACTAGTTATTAATATTATTAATAATTGTTAATAACTTTAATTAAAATTTTATACATAATATAGTTGGGTTTCCGGAAGGTTTGACATGGGATTTCCTGGCCCACAACGTGTCGTCGTCAGCAATAAACGTCTGCTTCACCCGGTGCTTTTGGCTAACGGGCTCTTCAGATCCGACCCGGTTCGACAACGCTAATATCGACACCCCGGATGATTGGAAACGTCCACGCGGTCGAGCGCTCCAAACATGGAAGAGACAATTGGCAGAAGACCTCGAGTATGCCTTTCGCCACATTCCATCTAACCAATGGCGATTAAATCCCTTTCCGGCTATGGATGTGGTGGTCAGCGATCGAAATACTTGGCGTGATCTGGTTCATGGCTGGGCACTCTGGCTAGCCAGGGGCAGGTAATAGGGTAATATATAATATATAAGTATATGGAAAACAAAGAAACCGTTAAATTCGTAAGCTTTACGAATTTAACGCTATATGTAGTTATGTAATAACGGGACGCAGCTGCATGGCGCAACTTCCCAACACCATGCCCATACGACTCCGGCTATCATAACCTCAAGGGTGGACCGTGAGTTTTGAAATTTTGTCACTTTTCTTGGTCAGATTTAAGAAGCTATGTAGCTTAACAGGCCGCAGGCGCGCTTCACGAGGTGTGTTCGGACCCCGCTCGATTGGTTGCGCACGTGTCTAGTATTTTGGTATGACTGCTGAGGTCCTCCAGGCAGGTTAACACCGAAACCTGCTCACAGGTCATGATGTCCCACCGATGTTCCCTATATTAGTTTAAAGGAAGTTGTTTTGTCTGTTTTAATTTGAAGGGAAATTTCGTGATGATTTAGGTTTACAAGGTAAAGTTTTGGATTCAACTCGATTAAATCACTGTCGAACACTTCAACGGTTCGTAGCCTAAGTGGCCCCCACAGTGATCCGACATTCCCTGAGAGTTTAACGTCGGACTACCTAGTTAGTAACTTGACAACTTAGTTGCATTCGTATGTGGTGATAAAGTTTTTCTAATAAATTTTATACTTTATTTGAGTATGATAATTTCACGAGTGAGTTCGATCGATGATTTGGTGGACCATTCTCGCCATAATTTTGTCATTTTCTTATGCAAACACCGGTGGCGAACCACGCGTGTCAGGGCTTGGAATATTCACATCTGCAAGCCGTGGTACGTGGGATTAGCCCGTCCATTCGGACGTCCATATCGCGCTACTTAATCCAAGGACACAGGACGCGGTTGACTGCCTTTCAAAGCTCTTATTTCAACTGTATGTACAATTGCACGGATTAGGGGCAAAACAGTTGGCCGTAACAAAATAAAATAGCTGCACCATCGGAGGGGATTATGTGTAGCTCAACCTAGTTTCGGGTTTACTCCTATTGAGGGGCACAGAGCGAGAGAGGGCCCAACTAGACGGGGCATCAGAAATCTCTATCCCAGCGCTCCCAATACTAGCGTCGTTCGTGCGGCTATGTGTTCCAGAACAAAGACTGAACTGTTTCGAAGCTCGCTCGGCGTAGCGCGCGGCGCTACCAGGGTGCACGAAAGAATGAGATGCACGCCAGGGTTACCACAAAATCCGTGTGGACAAATCCCTTCGGCGACGGAGTTTACCTTTTTTGGGGATGGTGGAACTCGGTGCGTGAGTACGCGCACAAATTAATGCAAGGTCATAAACATCAGACTATAGTACTGAACAATGTATGGTCATAAGCACGAAGATATGGTAAAAGACAGTGTATAGTTATAATGATCGCATCGGGTACACTACAATTATGCGTAGGCTAACAAGTCATGAATTGAAATCTGCGGCATACTCGGAACCGTCAGATATGCAGAAACTCCGTCCGGTATACGTCCTAGCCTGTAAATTGCCTACCGTCCCTACTGAGCTTTCCATATTGTTTCGCCATTAGAGCCGGGTTTGTGGCCTATGTGAACTACGACGGTTCCAACTGCTAATCGTATTCTAGGTGACGTATTATCCTTAGTTTACTGAGACACAATACCCTAGCAGCATTACCTTCGATTCAATGTATCCTATCGCCCAGATAAAAATTTTGGCTGCCGCCCTCCCTCTCTGCAGAATTCAGCAAATGGTTGTCGTACGTCGATGAGATTAATTTCGGCGGTGGAACGCACCCTGATCTATATTATACGTGCCAGGGGCGCGGTTTTTCATGCTCGCAGGGGTCGCCCCTACCTACAGTTTCAACGACCTAATCTGGTGGGGGCGAGCCTGTGCCATCCTTGTCGGTCTCGTAAGCGACCAATTTTATCGTCATACTAGTTCTGGCGAGAGATCGGAGCGGCCCTATAGTTGGGTTTTAACTTGTGCTCGGGGGCGTTCAGCACTTATGTATGGAGCACGGGCCGCGCCCGAAGTCGGTTTGCGATCCAACAGGCGTAGTGTCTTTCTTGACAACACTCGGTGGTCCTGCCGGTTTGTTTCATGCGCTTCTTTTAGGCAGAGTGCACACAAGGCGTTTCGCCCTCGGACGCGTCTGCGCCACCTTTTGGTTGGCGTTTCTTTTCTTTGGTTCTTTCTCTCTCTGTTGCACCCTTTTTGTAGTTCTTTTCTTTTGTCTTTTCCCTACAGCTTATCTTATATGCCTTAGTGTACTATGAACGCTGCAGTTGTTCAGCATCTCGACTGCACGATTGAAATTGTGCAGTCGAGTTATCATCGACATTTTAGTCGATTCTTCCATAACATATATAGTCGAGTGGACAGTACCGAAGTATCTGCAGCGGGCTTAAACTCCCCGTGCATTATCAAGTCTTAAAACTGGAAAATAGAAAAAGGAGAGAGAAAGAAGGAGAAGATAACTCAATGCATACATAATACATAGCCTAAAGGGCAACCAGAGATAAAAGAACGGCTAAACTCAGCGATCAACTCGCTCCAAAGAAAAACGGGGTTTTGCACTTGCTCGATTTGGGGTCAAAGTGATTCGCGCGAGGGGGCTAGTATTCTATATTGGACCTATGATAGTATTTATTTTGGAAAACGGGGACACAGGAATGTGCCTTTAACGAGTGGACAGCAACTGGAGGGGGCGTCAGGCCCTGCCGTTAGTTCAATTTTATGGAAACGATTTCCTAGGCACTGGCCCTAGACCTAAACCATGTATACGTATTACTGCAAACTTTGGTAATTTTAATAGTTTAATCGAGGTAGTTCCAGGGGAAAATATTGTAATGCCGTACCTTCAATGAGTTACTAGCAAGAGGTGTCATAAGGGGCTGTCGGGTTCTCGGGCGGTCGGGGGCTGGCCTCTAAACCGTGCTCTTATGGCTTAATTATCAAACAATACACTGGCACTACATGAGAACAACATAATTCAACTAAGGCAGTACCAAGAGATCGCTCCTTTAGGAAAGCAAACACCTTATGCTCAAGCTGAGATGCTTAGAATTTGTTTTATCGAGTTGAATAAAGGTCGCATGGGCGCATTTGATGTCAGGGGTCGAGTACAGAAATCGTGCACAACAGACGGGATTTTATGTCAAGTTTTCGCAGTGAATTATGCACTGGTCATGAAACGGAAAGATAACTCATATAGCAGCGGGGTGACTTGTCGGTGAAACGGGAAAGAAGGAGTGCCGGGGCGCGAAAATAGAGCATCTAAACACACACATTAATATATACATACATATAGATATCGATACTTATACCTGCGTTATATCTACTCGGAACCATTGTCATCAGCCAAACTTAGCGTAAGTAGCGGCTGTTGGTTGTCAGTTGACGTGTTTGTCTCCTAATTTAGAGTTAAGTCCTGGTGCGATCGGGGCCCTTTTGACCTCACCCGAAAGCCCGTGAAATTCCCTATCGAAGAGTACTCGGGTCGTTTTCTCGAAATTGAAGCCGTTAGACGGCTACGGGCCGACAATCGAGCCCGGTTACCGTCATTTCCGAGTAATCGGGCACTAACGTACCCCGAATTTCGGCTTTCTGTGGCCTGTTGTTCTTTGTGACCATTACTTAGTATATAGTTTAAACCGCGTAAACTTCCGTGGACAGTGACAAAGGTTTTCTTCTTGGTTCGGGGTCTAATTCTAATTGCCAGAAACCTTTATTAAGATCCAAACTGGACATGAATTTTGTGTTCCTGAGACAACCCAGTATGTCATCTATGCGGGGTAATGGGTTTACGTCGCGCTCTGCGACTACGTTGAGTTTGCGAAAATCTACACACAAGCGCAAGGTGCCGTCACCTTTAATGACATAAACTATGGGGCAAAACCAAGGTGAATCAGAGGGTGTTATAAGACCTGCTTCTACCATATTATTCAATTCCTCCCGCAAGGGCTCTCGTAATGAGTGTGCCAGGCGATAGGGTACCTGTTTGATAGGCCTCGCGTCTCCAGTGACTATTCTGTGCTGGTGTACACCACACCTTCCTAGATCAAACGGGTGTACACTGAATACGACTGCGTTTTCAGAGATGGTCGTCTTTAATTGTTTGAGTTCGTACGGGTTAAGGGTCGTTTGTCCAAAGTCAATCCTACTCAATACTTGTATGGATCGTTCGGTGTCGATTTCTTTCTTTTCCTCGTTTATAACCTGTACGACATTGTCTCGTCTAACCCCGAAATTGTTACACTGCTTAATGCGGTTGGGAGGCCCAAGTAGAAGCAAACACTTGTTACTATCATATAGGAGCTCAACCTCATTATCATCAAACATCTCAATATGCCCTATGGTTTGAACTGCATGTATGGCAACGGGTAGGTTCCAGAAATTCATCATTGCTATCGGAATCAGGCATTGGCCGGTGAGCACTAAAGCGTGGGCAATAGCAATGCACCTAATAAAGGGGTCTGGTACAAATAAAGCTTGGCCAGCAGGCGGTTGAGTGATTTCAGGGATTGCGTTAACGAATAGTTCTGTATTTGGCGGAACTTGTGTATATTTCCTAGTCACTACATTGATGACTGGTGGTCGGTAATCCCCTTGGTCGGCGAAAGGCGCCGAACAGTTCTTTGTCCCGTTTGATAGATCCGAGCAGCGATCTCTGAAATTTATGGCCACATATGGCAACAAGGCCATGACATCGGTGCCCAGGTTACATTTGTACGGGGTGTCAGTTGTTACTTGAAAGTCGCATGGTGTGTTTAGCAATCCTACGGTGATTGGTGCCTTCACCACTCCGCTTATTGTCAATTCTTGTTGGGTAGCTGATACTATCCGGGTAGTGTTCGTGCCCCGAGGTACTAAACCTAAACGAGCAGCTTAGGCTTGGGACATGATTAAGACATCGGCTCCGGTGTCTACAAGTGTCGTAACTGGGGTGCCAAGTATGGTTGCATTAATAAGTATTGGAGTGTTGCCTGAATTCATGGTATTTAACTGTCTGGTAAACACACCTTGAGGGGTCCGCGATGTTAGTCACGAGTGGGGGCTACTGTTACGGCGATCGACAATTAGCGAAGATTCCAGAACATTCTGCAAAGTCTAGAAACTTCTAGAACATTCCATAATTTCAGCCCATCCATTTCCATTCCATTGCTCGTGTACATACTCCTTAGGTATGCGACTGGTTGTGAGAACTTTTCGCTTCGCTTTAACTCGTTCACTATTTGCTATTATCAAGCCCTATCACCTATTCACCTTTATTCGATATTGCCACTTCACTCTGATTTACTATGTTACTTACGTTTGCACCTATCGGGTACAACCCTCTTTCCTGCCAATCGCAACGCCTGTTCGTAACGTCCCACCACCTATTTCTAATTGATTGTTCTCAGTAAAACCAATCAAAGGGCAGTCAGAACGTCAATGCTCGGTTGACTTAACTCTTGAAAACAGCACTATGGAGTCGTTTCCGGTTAAACCACCGTTTAGGCGTAAACTCGTCGGAAGTAAGAAAATTGGCTAAATACCCGCGCGACTTTTAGTTTGAAGGTACGTGCGATAAGTACAACAAAGCATAGCTAGTCCCATACAACTCTCAACTATTAAGTGTCTGTAAGCAATGTAAGCACGACTATATATTAACTACATCAAAAATGACAGAAACATATTACCAGATATTTACGCATATACTAAACTTTATATACTGACCATTGTTCAAACTGTTCGAAAAGTGCCAAATATTGTCCGCAGCAATTCGGTTCCACTCGTCCAATTCGGGATTCTTCGATTCACACCGGCTTTGCAACGAAACAGACAGTACTTCGAGTATCGTCCGACGAAAATCGGTCCCTGGTCGTTGGCGTAGCTGGTGAAAGCGAGTCTAGGCGAGCTTTGGAACGCTACACCAAACGATGTTACTCAGTCCCGTAGTAGCTGAACCAAATAGTCTTTACGATGTCGCGGTCGATGGATTGACGCCAATTCGGTGTAAAACCAACAAGTCGGTAACAAGCCGTGTCGCTACTTCTGCCGTAACAAATTCCAGTTATTGAGCAATGTCTGATACCCGATAATAGCGGTACTCAATGATGGTATTACGTCGACGCTTATTAATAACAGACAGTTAATATAAACGATATTTACTACGATTATTACGATTCAGCTTCGTAAATCCGATAGATCACCTAAAATAGCATTTCCCAGCCAACAACATGTGATACTGCACAAGCGCCGCCAGCCGATATGATCGAATGCTCCATTATACGATAATCACCTTCAGTTCAAACGATGCGTTAATACTACGTTCGGACATCCATGTTCCAATCCAGTTCGCATGATACAGAGGACGAATATAGGCTGAAGTATTTACTGCGTACTCAAAGATTAACCGGACGATCGTCCCTAGTTGTACAAACTATGTTCAATTCATACGATAAAGTGTAGCTGTCTACATCAGTCCTCCAGATCACATGATCCTACTTCCCTTCAAACAACACCTTTATTAACAAACCCAACTGTGCCCTTTTCACTCCGCTGGGCGGATATGACGGAGCAACCTTCGTTAAGTCAAACAGACGAGTGCTTGATTTAGGATAATTTATACCATGGCCAAGCAATGCCGTGTGCATTTCAACATAACACGCGAGAGGTCCGACAATTCATGATTTTAAAACAGAAACTCCTATATACTGTATATTTATTGACATTCTACTGGAAGGCCGTAGCTCACGGCGTAGCCCCCACTTTTATATGTACTAGGACCAGTTCCGGCCCTAAGGGATCCGAGCTGCACCACCCATTTTTTAGTTGTGGTGCCCGGACAACCCCGGCTTCCACGACTCCCCGGTGATCTGCTAGATGACCTAAGGGAACCGCTTAGCTTAGTAGGCTGCCGGCGGGCTTACCAGGGTGTTCGGCCTGGCCCCTATATTGTCCCACGTATCTAGTGGCATGGAGGTCCCCCTAAGGAGAGTCAACCCTTAGGCCTGCTCACAGGCAATAAGGCTGACTCGCCTTTCCCTCATAAGCCAACTAACCCTTACAACGGAGGCTCTCTGGTCCTAGTATAGCCTTTGGAAGGTCCCCCGCTTTTGGTCCTAAGGTAACGCAATATTCTGACCTAAAGTCTAGCATAATGCAAGGTCGCGATTTTAGTAGTGGCCTAGTTTTGAGTAGGTCTCTTGCGCTACTTCCGCCTTTATAATTCTGACGTAAGGTACGACCTGTCTTAAAACCTGACCTATGACAAAGTATCAATCCTAAAGGTGGCCTCGTTGGGGGTAGGTTCACTGACTTTGGTTACCTATAATAACGTTAGGGCACTGAGGCGAAGGCCCCAGTCCCTTGCGTGCCTAGACTTCGGCTATCAAGTGGACACAGGTACAGCGGGGGTGTGGCGTGGGTTGTCGGCTCGGGCATTGAAACAGGGCATGCGGGAGAACTTGCATCAGCCGAATTCGAAAAGGCGCAGTGTCATGGATAACTTGCTCGCTGCAGCCTAGAATTTAATAAGGTTCAAAATCCTTAGGAGGTTCTGTTGAACCTAATTTCTAAAATTCCTACCGGGACCAGGTTCAATATCTACATAAAAATTCCGAACTGCTTTGATAAAATACACGACAGATCAACTGCTTTACTGTTGACGTTCGTTTTTTAAAACACGTTATCATATCACCCAATTGGGGTGTACTGCACACTATTTACAAAAAGCATAATATCGAGGTAGTAACCACGAGTACCCTGCAAGATGCCCTGATATGACTGTTATACCCTTCTTGAATACGAAACCCTTAGTCACAGCTTGGTCGCTTTGAATCCGAACTTTTGGGTAAAGGTTGACCGATTACTCAGGACCTCCTCGAGGCCGCTTTTTTACCGAGAAAAGTAACTGTCTACCCATTAAACCACAATATTTAGTTCTGGGTGTGCCCGGAGTCCCCAATGAAAGCAGAGCCGACGTCCCACCAATTTCAAGCATTCGCAACAGAGACTGAAACGGTCCATGAACCATCCGGCAGTGTTCAACGTAAGGTTTGCTCCAGGTGGGGTTCAGAAAAAGGGTGCCGACGAGGATTCTCCCCGTGGATATGCGACCAGAAAACCCACGTCCCACCAAGGTTTAGTTGAGTTCTATTTACGGGCGGCGCCAGTCTCTGTTTCGTCTTACGCTCAGCTAGTGAGCTTCGTAATTTGATTGAGCTCTGGTCCGCAATCGTTGGCATCACAGATTGCTCATAAGAACGGAGGGTACAGCGTACGAGCGGAGAATTCGGAGATGTGAGCTTAGCTTCAAACAGATCGTAGACAACTGGTGTCACCTGAGGATGCAAACGACCGCGACCCAAAATCACTCCTATCGTCACCTATAAATTTTGCATAGACCTCATTTAGAGGTGACCGTCGACTAAGCCCCTTTTTGATATAAGTTTCACCTGAACCCTATGTAAAGAAACGAATATTAATTGAAACAGTCACGGTTCGTCGCCCGTTGGAAAACGAACTACAATATTCTTCAAGAGGGAGTGAGCAGAAAGCAGTCTGGGCCCCGTGACCTGCCAAGTTGACACGTCAGGAGAGCAGAGGATTACTGTCGCGGGCTAGGACTCCCAGGGCTCCCGGATACCGTAGCTGCACGACTTGGGGTGCCTGGGTTTTTTGTGTGAGGAATGACACAACCCACAATTTATAGAACAACCGCGGGGAATCGTTCTGGGGAACGTAAAACCGTTACGATGATCGCGACTGTCTCGGAACTCCTAGAAATTCTGAGAGATACCGGCTCAGTTCCTCCACATGCCAAGATTCCCCTTGATTAAACCTTATCCTATGTTTTAAACAGAAAATTGGACCACTCCTACGACCTGCGAGCGGAAAGAAACTGTCCGAGGAGGGGGGAACTAGTCGAGACACGGACGATCAGGAAATTTCAAACAATTTCGCAAATGTTTTCACAATTTATCGGGGCCCGACCTTTAAGGACGCACGGAGCATCCTTCCGACGCTCCAGCGTCCGCAAAAGCGGCCCATTTCGTACTCGAAAATACAAATGGTGAAAAGCCAGGTGACACACCTCGCCGGAGCTGCCCAGGAAAGGGCCACCTGGGTCAAGCACAAAACAAGCCGCGAAGCAAAAGAAAAGGAAAACAAAACTATGTAAAGCGAAAGAAAAAGCCTGTGCAAATTGGTGACAACCGCCACACAAGGAAAAGCAAATCAAATTCTCGACTGGTCCCAACGCTAAATTGGGCTCAGCTCTTTTATACCCAAGGTAAACCCCCCTTTGTCTGGCTTGCACCAAAATATCGCTACTCCGTCAAAACATCTGTAAATGTTTAAAATAAATTGCTAAACAAAATAAACAACGTACACGATAAGGCGACTGACCATGTTGGTCTCTTGAGCAAAGCTATACGCAACGAGCACAACATAAACATCGTATCAATAACAGGCCCTACAAAAGGTGACCAAGCTTTACAATGGAAAACTGGCCGAAACGTGCCAAAAAGCACGCAAACAACCTAAACCTCGCGCTGGTCGGCGCGGGGTTTCGAAAATGATAAAATATATCAACGCTTCAGGCGCTTTAAATAAAGTAGGATTTTTTATCTTTTGTTTATATTTTAGGAACGGAGCGGAGTACATGGCCGGGGTCGGGATCTTGTGCATGCCCTGGCTGTTCGCCTACTGATTAAAATAAGATATCTTAGGTATCTCCTATAGGTGGACTGTTAGAGGCCGTTTTAGGAGGAAAAGATAAGAAATTTTGGCGCCCCAAGAGGGTTATTAAGGTCCTGCGCGGGCCGGTGAATTTAGGATAAACAGATAGGGTAAGACCCCATGGAGGTGTAGAGCTCACAAACCCAGGGAATTTTGGTTAATTTGGACGAGATTTGCGGCCTTGAAATTTGGGTGTTTAAACGCTTAGTTAGGGTTCTATAAGTACTGACGGGTAAGAGTTAAATTGACCCGAGCGCCAAATTCACAAGCCTTATAGGCCCCTGACGACAATTAGATAGGCTCGGTTGGTCCCGGTTGCCTGAAAAATAGGAAAATTTACTTTTAACATACTCCCATAAAATGAGATTCCGAGAGGTTTTGCCCCTTTTCTTCCCTGTTAATTCAATCTTACACGTCACTCCGAGATTCGGTTATACCACAGCTGCATGCCAGGACAAGTCCTCGAGATCCGAATTGCAATAAAAACTCCCGTTTGAACTTTGATAAAGATCTTGCACATTACTCCGACACATCCTGACACGCAGTGGCATACACATTTTTTCATTGCACACATTAGTATCAAATTTGTATATGTTGTAGATATTTTAGTTAAGGATGCGCACCGGAATCGACCACAGGGCACCTAATCAATGAAATTGTTAGTTCAACTTGTGGTGGACAATAAAATCTTGCCCCCAAATACAGATAAATAGCACAATTATAATTATTTATAACACAGTAACGACCCCGGGTATCGATCGGATACCTCAACAGCAGGATTTTGATTCGGTTTTGGTGTAAAATAAGCCCGCAAACCTCGGACTGGTGGAGCGTGATCATATCAACACAATATAATGATAGCATAGAGTTTATTTTATAACAACAAAGAATTATGCACAAATTGAGGTCCCGATCACGCTGCACCGGCATCCCATCGCCCGTTAAGTTAACATTATTCCCCTTGCTGTAGCCCTTGCGAAGTATTTAAGATTACGTCAAAACTCGGGCTGTTACATTCCAAAACATACAACGATCACAGAGTGGTTCAAACATACAACGATGACATCGCAAATAGCCAAAATACAAAGCTGATAGAAAAATGTATTTAGGAATTCTTTGCCGGTATCCTTTGCCCACGTATCGTGAACGGGCGTGTTTTCCTGGAATTGCTTTAACTTTAATGCTTTATAGAGAGTTTGTGCTGTTGCCCACGTATGTGGACAGCGGTGTGCAAAGGGCAAAGGCAATAAAGCAAACTAGAAATTTACACAACCTATATATGAAGAGGGGCAGGAATTTGAAAAAGTTTTAAATTGTAAAGTTGGGATGCAGAGAACTGGCAAACCTGGGAATTCAGGTATGTGGAAAAAGGGGAATCTGCGGGACGCAGGAATAGAACTTTGTAGAAACTCGGAAGATAGGGGTGGAAAATTTGAATAAAGCGGAAACAAAAACTGTGGGAAGCGGGAAACCCTTGAAAGCTAGTATAGCGGGTAATTTGAAAAAGTAGAATCAGAGAACCCAAGGAAATTGGCAATTTTAGGGCTTTGTTTCGAAATAAAGCTTATGTTTTTTAGACCAATGCTTACGCTGTTAAACTAAAGCTTACATTTATTGTAGACTTGCTGTTAGTATAACTTGTATTAAAATCCAAGCATAGACAAGGCTAAACGTATTAGACATAGACATAGCCAAGCCTTAGACCATGGCAAAGCTTTAGGCTGAAGAGTATGACGTAAATTAAAGACTAAGAATTAGCCTAAGACTGTATTTATATTATCGGACTTGCGTGAGATACTGAAACACGTACTAACTCGCACACTGCAACACGATGTACTAACTACATACTTCGCGTTACTACCATTTGCACGAGTGTTGTTATTCGCTCACTTTGCGAGGTTACTAGAAACAGAAGAACAGCTCCTAGATAGCTGGGTTGTTTGCGTATGCTGTTCTCACCAATGCAGTCGGTGTTCGGCTTGAATTTTGTCAAACATTGAACGATTCAGAAGCTGTTTCGGCGTTGAATGAATTTCCGAGATTTTCTTATACTCTGTAGGGTTTTAGCCTATCAGGGAGTGTTACTTTGACCGAATATCTGTTTTATTTAAGAGTTTGCTAAAATTATTCTGCAGCAAGAGATTTAGCTGCCTAATCACCTTGTTTCGACGCTAATTAAAATCTTTATTAGATACAACAGCGGCAGATTACGCAAGAAAAGATTGACAGATCTTTCCATTTTACATTTACATTCCATGTTTATTGGCACATACCGACAAAACCGTTAATATGTATCTAAAATACAGCTCTTCGTGCTAGCAGCAATTAGCCAATGGCCATTTATGCCAAAATTAGATCAAATCACTGTGTTATCGTCAATTGATTGAAATTTTCACAGTGCATTGTATTGTCAGGCAACTCATCACGATGACCATACTCACTTGATAATAAGTTGCAAAAAAAGAACACTTTAATAGCAAATCTCTTTACCATTCTGTGGCGGATTCAGGGGGCGGCGAAAGAGATGCTCTCTCAAGATGATCAAGTTGAATAAATTTTTTTCGCTGTACGTACGGAATTCTCACATTCTCACTTTTTTCTCCCCCCGCCCCTGTTTACGCACAATAAACACACATATATATTTATATATAAAATGTTAATTTTTATACTGTTTCAAAAAATGTAGTTTTTCATCAGTCAGCTACCTTTGATAAATTGCTTTGATAAACCAAGTTTGCATACAATGTACTGCGCGCCGATCACACAAACCGCCCCAAATTTTCCCCTGGAAAATGACGGTATTTCACAATGGTTTTCTTTGACTACAACACTCTTTTCCATGACAACAGCAAATTTAGGTTCGTATAAAGGTTTTGCTCTATCTGATGGCGGTGATCTTGTCGTTTGGTTGTCTTTTGCGTGTATAACATAACTGCTTTTATATAGTAAGAATGTATTGGTTTTTGGAAAATTCTATTTTGTGATTGATTTTGAAAACAGACACCTAAACCATTCATATATAGTAAATATAAGAATATGCTCTGCTGCTGCTGTCACACTTTTGGTCAAAAAGTTTTGGTAATACTTTCAGTTTCTACGTGCGAGCGCGAGCGCATTTTCAGCAAGCTCGAACGCACATTCACTTGCCTGCGAAATACTATGGAAGAAGAGCGTTTAGAGTCACTGATATTGATCCAAACACACAGAGACCTGCTGCCCTGCACTGAAGCACCGTTATGGACAAGTTTGCAGGTTCAGTCAAGAAAGAGAGCCATTTGTTCTTTTGTCAAAACTGATACATTATGATCTTGCACAGTCTTAGCAGACGGAGTTTACAAAAAAATGATTTAGACTAGTGTAAGTATATGTTATTTGTGGTGTGTTATTTGGGGTTTAACCTTTGTTGCAAGACTGAGCATATGTAATGTAAGCGGTAAATCATCTGTTATGATTACATAAGCGGTATTATAAAATATCACGTGCAAAAAAATATAAAAATTTGCCAAATACCTATGGATCTAGCCCCCCAAACAGGGGACTGGATTTGCCAGATTTTACCATTGCCGTGCCGACTATGCGTGAGTTTACTTTAGATGCATATACCGAGGTTGTTCATTTGTCAAAATCACGGATTCGCGCAGAAACTGGCGTTCTCGCTTTTGCCATTGCTATTCGCATTTCTGTGAACGCCAACATGGGCTCTTAGATTCTTACGAATGGAATTTATATTCGTGCACATTTGCCCATTTCGCGGGTTTGCCCGCGTTCACCAAATAACGTTATGAATCAAACAACAATGTTCGCGGCCTATTTGTGTATTATAGCATACGACAAAAAGGTGATTAATAATCGCATTTTCACTTGTGAGCGGTTATGCTGGATTTACTCAACTTCAGATCCTCGGGCACATAGGCACTTGAAGAAACGCCCTCACTTCCAATTAGTCGCAGAAGATTTGGTTATTACGACGCTTTGATCCCCTCGGTTTGCTTTAACACCTACAACTAAGAGCAGCTCCAACTGCTCCAGAAGAGCGTCTTCCCAATGCTTTATCTTTTTATAGCACGGTTCAATCGCCATCCAAGTCACAATGTTCAAGCCGGAAACGTTCAGCATATTATAGAACAGGGCCAGCGACCATCGACGCCTCATTGGCTACGTTAAATAAGTCCGCACAAACTGGCCCGCGGTGTCACCACCTCCATTGTATTTTGTTGTAATTTATGATTTCAGGTTTTCACGCAGTACCTTCTGCCAAGGCTAATTGGTGACGCATAGCACCTAGCAGGATAACCACCCTCTTTTTTCTTACGGCAGTAGGATACAATGGTTGCATTGCCGTAAACCCGAAAAAGGCAACGTAAAAGGATTTCAATACGTCGGGTTTACGAATTTATCCAGAAGTTAACTCCTCGATTCTCATCGTCACAACTAAACTGAGTTTTCGATCAAACAACTTGCGTCCAAGAGACAAGCTAGTAAAAAAAGTTATCGCAGGTAATGCTTCTCCCAGTTCCTTGAAATCCCTCGGTCAAGTCCAGAACGACCCATTCTCCTTGGTTGATATCTCAAGTGTTGGCCTTCCTGCTTCTTTCTGGTTTTGAAACGAAAATTCTATCGGAAGCGGGAACATATGCGTCGGGATAGTCAAATTATTCTTCGTCGGATTCACCGATATCATAGTCGCTCACATGGTCCACTTCTCCTTCGTCTGATGATCTCGCTTAGTCAGAGCCCTCGTCATAAACGCCACTCTTGTCAAGACTTCCTGCCATTAGTTACTTGTTTGAAAACACCAGATTAAGATTAATATATCAATATGTCTCAAGCTCGTATTTCTGCTAGTTAACTAATTCTGAAACATAAATATTTGTAATGACAAGCATCTTGTAAACATAGCGGTTTGGACTGGCCTGCTGGGGTCGCCCTCTATCAGCTGAATCTGTTGACTGAAACAAGCCTATACCGCCTATAGCTAACTAAAACAGAAGTAAAGTCATTAATTAGCAGCCTTCAATATTCAATAGGTGGTTGTATTGTAAAAGGTAAGTGCGCTGCTGTAAGTTTATTAAGATCCCACGGCACTAGGAGGGTTAATCAAAATTTTAACAAGCTCGAAACCCTTTTCCGCTAAAGGCCACACAATATAATCCTGTAATAATGTACATTGCGTCGCATTAGTTGAGTTTGTTGTACTGCCTGGATTTGCCATAACGTTCACACGCTTTGTGAGGTTCTGTAAGGAACCGATCTACTGTTCCTACATAGCGTAATGGGTAACGCATGTATGGTACGCAGATGATCCAGCATCAACCCACCGATACGACCTGTGCGTTCAATATACAAAATACATCCAATCCAAGCGTTATAGGGGTGGTAAAATTGGACATCTCCTAATTACTCTTGATTACTAAGGAAAAGCTGAATGCAAATCTGAAATTCAATAAGTATCTAGTAATAAGTAAATTCAGTACTGAGATGTTATTTTAATCAAAAATTAACCTAATGTTGATTAATAACTTGTTTTTTTATATCAAATCAGCTTTTTTACAATAGTTAACAACGCAATTAGCCTATTGCTTGATTAATAACCAAAATTTGTTTTTTACGCCAAATTTACAATAATAAACGCAATTAGCCTATTGGTTGATTAAGTACCAAAACATTTTGTTTTTTGTGCCAAATCAACCCTTTTACAATAGTTAATAACAACGCAATTTCAATTTAATTTTCAAACGTTTCGATTTTAGTTCAATTTGACGTTTCAGATATATTTACACATAGATAGCACAACAGATAAATTTACACATAGATAGCACAAATAATGAGTCAGACTAGACAACAAAGTACAACAGTCAACAATCATTTTAAAACACAACTAAATGACGGTAGTCCGGATGAATTTGTCGGCTTAAGAAACTGTATCAGAAACTATTGCCAGGCTATATATTTACAAAAAAGTACAATCGTTCAAAAATAATAATTAAAATATGAATTAACCCCATCAAATTTGTCGAAAAATAAGTGAAACATTACACGTGAAATTTTTTTAGTTTTTGCATTAATTTTAACTCTGTATCAATATTGCATGCGTTTAAAATTGACACACTGAGTACTAACCCAACTATGTAGCCACAGCGACACCACTAATATGCTCTTTAAGTTTTCTGTGTAAGGTGCGACTTATGCGCAGTAGGAAATTATTATAATGTTGTCTTTTTTCGGTAAATTTTCTTTCGTTTCATCCGTTTAAAGTTCTCTGCCCCTCATTGATATAGTCGGCTTGGTTTTTAAATACCATCTGAGATGCACGGAAAACAAGAGTAGTGGGTGCGACAAATGTGTACTAATTTGTAATACCGCCGTGAATGCATTACTGTCGGAAATCCGCTAAATTTTTCCCCCAATTACTGTCGGTAGTCTTATGTCATTTAAATATGACCCTGTAGCTTTTGGTAGTTGGACCATACAATGTTTATTTAGTATAAATCCGGTAACACTCATAACTAAAAACGGCTGGTTGGATCGATGTCGGCAAGGGTTCAAAATTTTTTGTTCTACGCGAAATGATGCGGTTTTAAGACTTAGATTCCTAACTCGATATCTTCACCAATTGTCACCGAAGAATCAAAATTTCATGGCTTCATGATATAAAACTTATAATTTTGCAACTCTCGTTTTAAAGTCTAACTCCGGTACAGATTCAGGTGTTTCTTTCCATATATGGATAAAACAGTTCTTGCATACATATCCATTACTGGCGAGATGAAGACAATACTCTTTTAATGTGTAAAATTTCAAATTCGCTGCATCTCATCAAAACTTGTTTTTTCCACTTTAGGCTTCCACTTTAAATATTTATTGGTACATGTCTTAAAACCCAGAAAAAATATAAAATAATTCAAATAATTCAGGTAGTCCTAACTATAGTTACACTCCGCTACTAGGGGCGCTTCGTATACGATACTTATGAGCAAAATCAATAAATTCCAGGAAACTGGCTACGTTATTATACCTCTGGGACGGCGCGTTATATTTGTAACATTTTGGTACCAAAAAAGTAAAATTTTGCCAATTCAATATATATGTATGTGGAACACTGAAAATAGTAGTAAGGCTTTGGTGGTTAGTGAATTCGAAAAAGCAAACGTATTTGCGTGGAATGAATCAAATAAATCATAAGCTAAGGACCAAAAAAAGTATAAATGACTTTTCAACAAATTATTCTTGAAATTTGTAATTTATAAATTTAATGTTGTTTATTTTGGGTCATTGCAAGAGAAAATAAAGAGTGCTACGATTTTGAGGCATAATTAAAAGAGGCATGGTGGCGTTGCCCTTAAAACATTGTCGGTCTAGCTAATGAATAGTACTTGTGCATTTTCGCAGCAACAACTAAGATATATTTTTTGGCTACAGTGACATGTAGTTCAATTGCTCTATCTTTTATTACCAATTGAAGTTGGCCTGCTCACATATGAGTGTAAACATATAAAAAAAAGATATATATAAATGATAAAGAAAAAACGTTACCAATATACAAAAGTGAGATATTTAAAATTTGCGAACAAACAGTGGTGGCAACAATTGGGGGACCCGAAAAGTGAGGAGCAGACAACATAGCTCAGCAATCCTTTTCATCATTATCATAATCAGAAGCAGCATTTTAGCAATCAGTGCAATGCAAACACCAAATAATAATAAACATTGTTGATATGATGAGGTTACATGATAGGAAATATAATTCCTTGGTTACAACAGGAGTCCATTATATCTCTCAAAGATAAGATAATGCGCGACTATCCACCGTGAAAATGCTATTTATTGGCTGCCACCAAACTACATATAACTGTAAATTATAACACTTTTGTGCCATATATTGAACTGGTTATATTATAATAGTACTTTGTATATATATAACAAAATATATACTGAATACACAAACAAAAATACACCGATATATAACAAAATACATATTAAGAACATCATTCAGCCAGCAACCAATAAATAAACCCGTTAAGCATTTTTCAATGAGGCAAGATCACTGATTACTTATATAATCTTTAAACAGAACAGCTGAAATCTAGTCGGTGACAACCAAAGTCCGGCTCTACAAATATCAATAATATTAGATCGGCACCAGGATGAAGGACCATGGTCTTTAAATTATAAGCCAGCATGATTGCTCAAATTCAACCAACAATATATACGTATACTTACACTAATTGATGCTACATAACATCTTCGCTCATTAAGCTAAAGACTTTTTCTATTCACTCAAATACCCTACAAACCAAGCGCGAAAACTCTTCTAAGCACTACCATAAAGACGCTTTGGTATAGCGATAAAACGCTTCAATATAGCGATCCATAAGTGTTAAAATTTAGAAAAACTTCCAAGTGCGTCGAACCAAATATTAATCATGTGCGCGGTGTATTAAGATCGTAAGCCCGTTTGTATCTTCAAATAATACAATAAATTGTTACTAGCAACCACTCACAACACACTGTAACCCAGTAACCGAGCCAGCAATTTGTATCGGTTAC
The DNA here is from genome assembly GCA_030248225.1 of Trileptium ribeirensis. NCBI lineage: Eukaryota > Metazoa > Nematoda > Enoplea > Enoplida > Thoracostomopsidae > Trileptium > Trileptium ribeirensis. The sequence continues at coordinate 38,663 of JASANE010003350.1, read as the reverse complement.
GGTGTTAAGCCAATGACAAGACCATCTTCCTAAGCTGCCAATGTGCAATAGATCTGCGAAGCCGTAAAAGACTTCGACACCATTAAATATAAACCAGAAGCCACTGCTTGTCAAAGCTTTACCAATTAAAATGTGTTTTCTGCAGAATCTTTGCCAAACAACCGCTGTACTGAACAAAAGCATGTGCTTAAATAAAACATAAGCAGCTGGAATATTTATATGAAATCTTTTTGTCATAGTTTTAAGAAGTTCGTACGCAACTAATTGTTTATAACTCAGCCGCTGTTGACACATTTCTCAGCGAGTGCTCTTCAAATACCATTGGCGGACCACATATTAGTCGCAACAAACTCTGAGCCAATAAATCATCGAACCATTAAATATCCTTTGCCGCATTTGCTTTGATTCAGGAACAGGCATGTTAACTCACAACTCATTACATCTACGCGTACATAGCATTCGCATAACGTATCCAAACACATTCATCGTTTGAAACGAGTCCGACTAAGTACTACTGTCCCGCCCGTTTGTCAATAGAGGTTAGGTACAGATAATAGATGCTGTCTATTTATATACATGAGTAAACATTATAAAAATTATAGATCTATTTAAAAACATAATATACATATCGTCCAGCACCGGTCCCAATGCCCACTCACATTCGTATTAATCACAATTCAATAACACAAGTGAATAAATAAATATTTCTATTCAAACTGCTAAAATATAATAGTACAACTGTTGCTTAAGTTTGATAAAAAATAGGTGCATGGCTTTGAGGCGGTACGTACCGATGAGCTTCCAGCCCATTAACGCTTGCACTAATAATCCATTTAGTGGATGGGATAAAAGTTTGTCTTCTAGTTGAACCAAATCTGTTTCCCATTGCTCCGTGCTTTGGCTCTTAGCCACTGGGGATTGGGGAATCTACTACTCATATTCTTGAGTTTTCGCAAACAGCATATCATGCGGGCACAAAGGAAGTGACATTTCTTTGGGAGTCTTTAAAACGCAACTCAAGCAATAGGTATTACCAAGAGACGACTTAAGTCGTGCACAGTGGCAACAAATTCTTGGTAATAAATTCTTGTGGAGCTATGTCTGGGAATGGCAACTATATATCGACAAGCTTCGATTCGTTTGTATAGGGTTAAACTACTGTGCACAGACCTATCCTGCACTGTAAATACAAGACATTGTAGAATATTTTCTGTGTTCGATGTTCCTTCTGGAGCTTCAGAACAAGTATTGTTTTAGCAAATTATATACAGTTGAGCAAATTAGATACAAATATTAAGACGTAAGCAAAAAATTTATAGAAGTTCGATGAAACCATTTAGCGACAGCGGTAAATTATAATATACAACCTTTAGGAACTTAGCAAGCGAGCGTCACTTGCGACTTCTACAAAGCTAGTGAAGCACCACTATTGACAATATAAACCGTGATTTGCAGTGAAACAGTCGTATAGACTGCAACAGCGAAAAAACTCGCGGAACCAAAATTGTACCATTGGTACACAGAATTGCTGAAAAATATTAAAAATTTAAAGACTGCCAATGGTCAGGCTAAGTAACATGGATGATAAATATACCAAAATTTTTCGGCAAGCGGGAAGGGGTGGAAACGCGGGGTCTAAATAGAAAGACGCGTCCATTTATCGTTTTGTGACTTTGAAAAGAGCTACGAAACCTAAATTTAAAATGTTGCCTAGTTTGCCGGCCGACATCGCGCTACTACGGTTTCGCATTCGGTAGAGTAATGAAAACGGCGTACGAGTATGGCTTTTTTTTACTGTGCATACCCGCGAATTAAGGGTCCACCTCGTTGAAAGTGACTGGACATATTTGCTCCATGTCCCTTCACTGCGCGCGTTACTGGTATCGTGAAATACGTTAAGTACGTTCGACCGAGTGTAATAAATGGCATAGTACATTTATCTTCAAAGACATATATATTACCTATTATGAATGAAATTCGTCACAAAACCGTAAAATAGTGTCAAACAAAGCAACATCACTATGATAAAAATACAGTTAATAGTATATACTGAAGCTTTGAACAAAAGTATTACTCGGCCAATGTTTCATGTACCAAAATCACAGAACCAGGTCGCATAACGAAGAGTGCCATATACTTCTTCCGAATCATGTCAAGTTCCCCATAGCATATCATGCCAAGTTGCTCCCACCTCAAATAGTGGTATATATGATGCTTTGCCTCTCTAAGCTCAAGTATAAAAATAAGCCTTAGGGTAGTTTGCGCTAATATTAAAGTTTCAATTATTGTCCTATGGTACTCATGTCAAATGTTCTACAAGCACTATGTTTTTTCCTTTTTCGAAGGCTTCATAGTATATAATTCTGAATAAAAACAAATTTAAATTCTGTACAAATTAATATATACAAACCTAAATATGAGCGGTTATATGCACGTACGAAAACAAACACCTGCATTATATAAATCTTGAACTATCCATACAACACCTTCCATAACATTTTAAGTTAAAACCGTTTTGCTACTGTAGACTAGATATATAAGAAATCATATATACTAAAATAACGTTACTGTTTGGAGTAACGAAATCCCAATACTATTTGTTTAGTTGCACTACTAAAAATACCGCGCAATCGGATGATAATGTATAGGAAAACCCGGCTTCTATCTAATATGCCAGTGTAAGAAGTGCTTATAGGAATACCTTTCAATCTCACGATTTCAAATCTACCGTTTTTGGAACATTTAAATAAAGCACTTATTTTTCTGCACATTATAAAATACATACGTGATAAGTATGGAATAATCGAAATAGCGGTAAATTCAAGAAATGTCAAAAGACATGGCCAAAGAAATTAAGAAAACATCAAATATTCTTAAACTAAGCATTATTAAAAATGAAACACAAACTTTTTGAGTCAAGGTCTGAACGTAATGTCAGAGAAGAGTGTAACACGCTTTAAAAATAGTAAAAACACATTGGTTCCAGTGAAGCTTCTAGTTATTTTTGTTTCAGATCATAGACTCGCGAAGCGACAGAAAACGCACGAGTGCATACTAGCCAGCAATCAATGTCTATTTCCAGGCTCCAAACAGAGCTTTCTGAACCCACTTCAAAGTCCAGACTAAAAATATAACGCCATTAATGCACTAAGGGTAACATTACGACCAGTTTAGTAGCATGGCGGTATCTGCTTGTAGGTCCGAACATCTGGCAGGATTTACCAATAAAAGGTTGGAGTATATACCCAAACTCGAAAAATTTCAAATTGCCGGGCAAATAATGTGTGGCAACTTGAGCAGAAAATCATTGGAGTAGTGCAAACACTATGTGCACGATTACATTCCACTATGCGTGGAACAAACATTGTTTAAATCCATCTGTCTAGTGAAGAATTACTTTTGCTACAGATGGACATATTTTTGAAAAGTTAATAGATATTTAAGCACATTCTGCAAGCTGTGTTTCAGGAAAAGATAAACATTTACGAACTGTGGATAGTATTAGAATTAGCAATCGGGTCAGGTCATGTTCGTGTCGGCATAACATGCGCTTGATTTCGGGTCGCGTCGTGCTCAGGTAACATATTTCGACATGGTGGCGTATATATAAAGGATTTCCCATCCTCTGCCAATGCTAGAATAACTCTAGCTGGAGCTCGTCATGGGTTGCGATACTGGTTATACGATCGTTGTGCAGTCAAGGCATTGTTCCATAAAAACTGCCAGATAATTTATACATCCATAACCTAGGTATGAATAATGATTCAAATTTATCAGTCGCCGGCTATCGTGTTATTATCGCATCTGTTCACGCTGTGGTCTCGTAGGTGAGATTGATATCTTTCATTCTGATGTGGTGTCTAGTAGCAACAGCAGAATACTTTGCAGTTAAAAATACTGAGCTCACAGTAAATTATATAATGTTACTTAAACGTAATACCATTGAAAGTAGGAATATATGAAAACTTCTATACATATAATCATATATTTATAGTAATCAGGGTCCCGGCGCATTTTTTTCACCAGTTTTCCCAGTTTTTGACAAGGGGGCCTTACATATATTGAAATGAAATAATTCCCAGTTTTGGTAAGGGTAATTCCCCTTAGCGTTACACATTCACGAAAATAATTTTCCAATATATGCTCTTAAAACATTACTCAAGCTGCTACAGCTCCACATTTTCGCGAGGCATTTGATTCACTGGTTACTGAAGCGGATCAATAAGGTGGTCTGACTGGTCGGATCGGGTCTGAAAATTTTGGCCCGATGCGGTTTCTAGCTCTACAGCAAACATTACATAACGTACGTCCAATATCAACAGCTGCAATCAACATATGATGAACCATTACTGGCAACACTTGCCGGCATGATTCAGTGCCGTTTGAATATTGTTATTTTTCAACAATAGAATTTTTGTAGTATAAACAAATTCTGATATACCAAAACATTACCCATGAGAATGAACCCTTGCCGGGTGCTTCTTAGATTGAGCTCTGTCATATGGCAAGCCACCTGGCGGCATGACCGACAGATTCGAGAAGCGCAGAAGAGACTGAGCAACGTTAAACATGGTCGGCCAATATTCAATGTTGGGGCGTAGCTGAAATATTTGTGTTAAAAACATATGAAAGTTTGTGTTTAAAAATGTTTCTGATTTTTCTTCGGAAAATTGTAATATTCCAGGTTTTCCCGGTTCTGAACGATTTCCGTGTTCCCAGTCGAGGGTACAATGAGTAAAAGGTGTTGCCATACAACGTGTCCATATTACAATCAATCCAGCATTATTTACTTTAAATAATAAAGCTCTACTAGCCAAGATAGGCATCAACCTGGGTTCTTGCCCAAATACATTCAAATGTTTTATAATCGTATAGTGGTGGAAGTTCCTTCCTTCGAACGATACAAATGAGTGCATGATTAAAATCAATTTAGCAAAGTAACAACTATTGAACACAAAATTTAGCAGCGGAGCTACCGCTGGATAAAAGCTTTTACGTCAACAACAAACAAGAACATCTTCAAACCCCTGAATAATAAAAATTCTAGAGATAACCAATCGTAGTTGTGCATTCGGTATTGCATGTTTTGTGCTTCCCTCGTTTTGGTTACGTAACTAACTAGTCAATTAATATCCAACTTCTCAGTCTCAGAAAAATTATAACATAGTGTTAAAACGCGTTTACAGCCAGTGAACAGGTTTTTCACAAGAACCTTCAACATTTTGCAACAAACCATGATTTTTGACCCACGTTACGTACACCGAGTCCAATCAATATATATGCAGTGTATCAGGGTAACAGCAAGAGTCTGAGGTGGGCAAACAGGTACACACCTTTCGAGAAACAGGGAATGCCGTGATGTCGCCTATCCAATTTATCAGTAGCAGCGTGCTGAGTCCCTGCAGTGTATATATACGTACAGTACACGGCATCAGATTACAATATATCAAAAATAAAAGCAATCACAACCACCGATTAGACAATGTTTTATTATACAAGCTTTGGTCCGAAAATATCGCACACGTCGCTCGATCTGCTGTAAAACTGTAACACAGTTGTCTCGCATGCAGCACACACTATGCGTGAAATGTGAGCAGTATACAGCGTTTTCATAACATAAATTGTTTAACATATAATATATAAATATTTAACGTATAATATATTGATACACATATATAAGATATTTCTACATTTTACATGTTCAATTGCTAAATCAGTGAATGTAATGTAATTTAAATTATTATTGTAATCAATAAGGCTTCCGCCATGATTATAATAACCCGAATGAGAACAGCTTGTTCTAATAGATCTCTATGCATGCGTTTATGTAATTAAACATGTAGTATATAGTTAATAAACTAAAAATATATATGTATTTGATCCAATGAAACGAGCAGTTCAATAATTTTCGATCCAACCGGTTTCGATAATTCCGCTTAATTTAATACAACAATTATACTAATTATCATGACGATTATAATAATTATGCTATTAAACCACGTGTTGCGTCGTGGCCGTGCTGAAAGCACAGTAACTGCAGCGCGGAGCTTATTGTGTGCCTATATTCAGCGTTAATTTGCTTAACGGTTCATCAATATGTAAATAGGTAATATATAAACTATTTTTTTAAAAACAGCGTGGTATCATTGATTTGAGAACGGGGAATTGGCCACATCCAAGCAACAGTATCAATCAGCCAATACTGCGCATCCGATAAGAGCCGTTTAAGGCTGAGGCGGTGGCATAAATGCCGACGTAATTGAAGCTGTCAGCGACGGTTGTTGTTGTTGCTGCTGTTGTTGCAGCGACTGCTGCTGCTGAAGTAATGGGTAGCCTGCTGTAGCAATAACTGAGGTATGTTGATGTTGCTGTTGTTGCTCTTCGCGTTGTTGTTGTGGATACCCCGAACTCAGTGACCGACCGAGCGACTGACCGCTATTACTAGCAGCACACGCAGCAATAACTGACGATTCGTTTGACGGTATGCACGTAGCAACGCTTACATTTAACGATGGCTGCTGCAGCAAATCAATGTTGCGGCTATACTGTTGCTGCTGATGAGCAGCTGATGATTGTAACAGTAGTCCATGAGGATCGATGCTTCTGAGACCATTGCCAGCGATAATTGCCGTCGTTTCCGCAGAACTGTTAGCACCATTTCCACTGGACAGCATTAGTTCAGAGCTGGACATGGGCTGGTGTAATGGTTCTTGCTGATGACGGCCTCGCTTTGCCGGGACAGCAGATTTACTACTTCCGCGGCCACTTCCACGCGGTCGTCCGCGATTGCTAGTCTTCGGTTTGACATCCTGACATGTTCCAGCGGTGCTAATATAAAGTATACTGCTACCAGTCGTACAGGTATCGTGTCGCTCCAAAGAATGGGAAACGCCCGCAGATGTGCTTGCCAGAGCAGAATACGCCAGCTCAGTGTCAATAGCAGAGCTTGATTCACTATTTTCAACGAGACCACAAGATTGCAGTTGCTGATTTTTTGTATGAACCTTGGTATGACGCTTGCGTTCGTCAGATCGCGCAAATCGCCGTCCGCACGTTTCACACACGAACGGTTTTTCGCCGGTATGTGTACGAATATGAGTCGTCAAGTGATCTGACCGCGAGAATGCACGCATACAAATCCTGCACTGAAATGGTTTTTGGCCGGTATGAATCCGTACGTGTCGTGTGAGTTCGTCCGAGCGTGAAAAGCGACGATCGCACGCTTCGACCGGGCATCGATACGGTCGATCGGCGAGCGGCGTTTTCGATGTTCGAGGCGGATATTTACGAGCTTGTGGTTGTCGAATAGCAGTAGGATTTGGTGTCGGCACTGTTGTAATACTGCCGTCGGTGCCACTGCGAGAGACACACGGCGGCGGTACTGTAGCCGATGTCACTGCCGCATATCCGAAATCGATCGGCTCTTGCTTGACTGTTAACATAGACGACGCCGCCGCAGCAGGTGCAGTTGTTGTCATCGACGGAATCACGAGCATTTCGACAGCCCCCGATGCCAATGGGCTAGGACTTGTGCTTGACTTGTATGATTGCTGCAAAGCCAGCTGTTGCTGTAAAGCAGGGGGTGTTTCAGCCGACCTAGATGCCATTGGCAACGGTGCCTGGTACTGCTCCTGTTGTCTTTGTCGATGCTCTGTGGACACCATTACTGAAGACGATGTGGCCGAAGTTGGTATATCCGCACTTGACGTCGACTTTTTTGGGCTTGGTGTCATACGACGGCGAGAAGCAGTCGTTTGAGGAGGTCCGATGCCACTACTCATTCCGACTAATAGCCGGGCAGCTGCAATTTCTGAAGAATCATGTGGTGAAGATCCAGAAGAAACTGCCTTTGAGGCTGCCGTCGACATCAGACCAGGACTTTGCGACAAATAGAGTTGCTCTTGTTGCCGCTGCAATCCAAAAAAGTGATGTTGCTGCTGCTTTAGTATTTGCTGTTGCTGCTGACTGCTGCTACTGCTTGTGATTAGACTCGGTGTTCCGGTTGAGCGATCAACAATTGCAAGCGGCGCGCTATTACAGCTCCTTATGTTTTCGTCTGCTCCAGTAGTTGTACTGACAGAAGGACCGAGATGGCGGAAAGTATTATGCTGCTGTTCTTCGACGCCATGAAGTACAAGAGCAGGTCGGTTACCGGTCGGTGGTAATAGTAACTGCTGTCGCTGTTGGATTGGTTGTTCAAAAATACGTGGACTGTAAATCCGCGGTTGTTCGCTTTGAGTCAACGCAGATGTATACTGTGATTGCTGCCGGTGTGGTGGTAAATCATGCTGCTGTACATGTAGTCGAGTTGCCGACGACATCGTACGTGACAATGTTGCAGGCGCCACTCCTCCATCACTACTCTCTGCACTACCCTGGTGCTCGACGCTAACGCGAATTGGCGGCGTTGCCAAAGACCCGTTCGCTCCGACTCGATGGCGATGTTGCTGTGACTGCTGGTTTGCGCACTGAATATGATCGGGTGGTGGCGCCGCAAAAGTCGGTCTAATATATACGTTTGATGTAATTTGCAGGGATGCTGCAGGTATTTGAATGCTGCTTTGTTGAGTTTGGGTAGGCTGAACAATATGTGCGGCACGCGGCATGACGATACTTCTGCTCGTTGTACTAGGGCTTATGCTACTTTCGCTGCTCAAATTTAACGGCATAGCCGACTGTGGTATTAGTGTATTGTCAGTTACCGTGTCGACCATTCTCTGCTGTGATCCATGTCCAACTTCGCTGCTCCGCTGATGGTATTCTCCTCCGCTCGGCGGAAGTGTTAGCTGAATGTACGGAATGTTATACGATATGTAACTTCCACCGGTAGGTAAATGTGCACTAGCTTCAATGCCATATGACCCGGACGAAGACAAGGTATTCGATATGTCTCTACCTTCTGGTCGAACCACAGTCATCGTAGTGGCAACGTCAGCGCCTGTAGTTGTGGCGTGCTGAGACACGTCATCAAGATTGCCCGATCCCGCAACCGCTGGTTCAGAAGCCTCTGGTACGACTTGATTATCCTGCTGCTGCTGTTGCTGTCCGAAGCACGAACTTGATGTAACGCTTGCTAGTGCTGCTAATGGCGGTAACAAAGGATACGTCGTTGTTGTCGCCGAATAAATTTCTGGCTGCTGTCGCTGCTGCACTGGAGATGCTGCGAGAATTAATTTAGCCGATGTGCCGACAACTGCAGTACTATAGCCAACGGAGCTACTACAGCAACTTGCTGGTACATTGACACTGATATTACTGGCTGCAATCGTTGTTGCAGCAGTTGTGCTTGTGGAAGTGCCAGGTATGCTTTGTGCTCCTGACGGTGCCACTCGAACCAAATCTTCCAACTGTTGTTGTGCCTCGGTGACAGTCGGCGTCCTAGCATTGTGTGTTAACGTTAATAGTGGCAAATTCGTCGACACGTTTTCGGCAAGAACATCGAGCAGCTTATGCGCTACAGGGAAATTGAACAATCCTGAGAGTCCAGGACTTGCCAATGAGGTTGGCGTGGCGTTGGTCGTTATTGTACCGCGGTAAGTGATTAGAGCTGTGCCACTGCCACCAACGTTGGAACTGGGGCCCACATTGCTGCCTCCGCCGTTGGCGCCGGTACTGCTACCTGACGACGCTCCTGAGCTTACCGCCGCTCTATTACCACTATTGCCCGATGTAGGCGTTGGAGTAAATGTTGGCGTATTGAGCGACGACGACGAGAGCAGAAATGGACTAGCAACAGGACCAGGCACGCTGCCTGCTCCGCCGCTGCTGCCACTGTTTCCACTACCACTGCTACTAAGCGACGAAAGCCGTTCCGGTATTGTAATCGAAGCTTCAATGTTTGCTGAAATTTTAAACCACTTTAATCAACTTTAAACCATTCATTTGTTTCTAAAATCTATATATATATGCCAATATTTAATAGCGCAGAAAATATTTACCTAAAAGCCATAACACTCAAACACAAATTTGCTTAACATTCAGATAAAATAAAGACAGCTTAGATATCGATATTACCAGCAGTCTATGATAGGAAAATTGCAGACAAGTATGAGCTCGGACTAGTCCACTTTTAAAAACAACGTTCTAAAATCACCTTTTGGCCTACGTCAATACTCTCAGAATCACGCCAGCTACAATAACTTCAAAACCTAATGAGATTGGACAAAGAATAAAAATTCGTCAACGGTCGTTATTCCTACTTTAGTCACTGGCTGATAGCATTCAGGTCGTTTTTAATACCAAAAAGTTCTTTATGAAATAGTCGACGCATACCAAAGAATCTCACTATTCACCCTTAAAACCAATGCAAGGTAAGCTGAAAAACGACCATATCACTGTAGATACAGGGTTATGACCGATAACAATATTCTTCTACAATTTTTGTTATACATTACGCGATGAACACTTCATGTACTATACGCGTGCAACTCGGGCCGGACCTTCATAGTTTTAAATAACGGCTAAACACGTGAATACTAGCGAAACGCAAGAAGTGTCTTATTTTGCTGAAAAATACACGAGCCCTATTAAGTACTTATATTTGAGTAGGTCGTTTGCTAATGAACGGGTATAAATTAGATTTTGATTGATCGCATATTTTCATACACTCAAAGAATGTGAGGCGTGAACACAGCTGTCCGATTCAGCAAGTCATTTTATGAACGTGGACGAAACGTCTGAATGGGAATTAGACGCGCACAAACTCGTGCAGCACATGCTCCCGCTCACTAAACTGATTATGTGTAGAATTGTGAACACAATTTTTGCACGTGTCAGACAATTGTTTTGACAAAAACCACCATGGCGTATGTACCTAAACAGACTCACGCATAACTGAACCAATATTATCCGATAACAAACGTTGAAACGATTACAATATCGGAACGGCTTTCGTCGCTTAGTAGCAGTGGTAGTGGAAACAGTGGCAGCAGCGGCGGAGCAGGCAGCGTGCCTTGTCCTGTTGCTAGTCCATTTCTGCTCTCGTCGTCGTCGCTCAATACGCCAACATTTACTCCAACGCCTACATCGGGCAATAGTGGTAATAGAGCGGCGGTAAGCTCAGGAGCGTCGTCAGGTAGCAGTACCGGCGCCAACGGCGGAGGCAGCAATGTGGGCCCCAGTTCCAACGTTGGTGGCAGTGGCACAGCTCTAATCACTTACCGCGGTACAATAACGACCAACGCCACGCCAACCTCATTGGCAAGTCCTGGACTCTCAGGATTGTTCAATTTCCCTGTAGCGCATAAGCTGCTCGATGTTCTTGCCGAAAACGTGTCGACGAATTTGCCACTATTAACGTTAACACACAATGCTAGGACGCCGACTGTCACCGAGGCACAACAACAGTTGGAAGATTTGGTTCGAATGGCACCGTCAGGAGCACAAAGCATACCTGGCACTTCCACAAAGCACAACTGCTGCAACAACGATTGCAGCCAGAATGATCAGTGTCAATGTACCAGCAAGTTGCTGTAGTAGCTCCGTTGGCTATAGTACTGCAGTTGTCGGCACATCGGCTAAATTAATTCTCGCAGCATCTCCAGTGCAGCAGCGACAGCAGCCAGAAATTTATTTTTGGCGACAACAACGACGTATCCTTTGTTACCGCCATTAGCAGCACTAGCAAGCGTTACATCAAGTTCGTGCTTCGGACAGCAACAGCAGCAGCAGGATAATCAAGTCGTACCAGAGGCTCTCTGAACCAGCGGTTGCGGGATCGGGCAATCTTGATGACGTGTCTCAGCACGCCACAACTACAGGCGCTGACGTTGCCACTACGATGACTGTGGTTCGACCAGAAGGTAGAGACATATCGAATACCTTGTCTTCGTCCGGGTCATATGGCATTGAAGCTAGTGCACATTTACCTACCGGTGGAAGTTACATATCGTATAACATTCCGTACATTCAGCTAACACTTCCGCCGAGCGGAGGAGAATACCATCAGCGGAGCAGCGAAGTTGGACATGGATCACAGCAGAGAATGGTCGACACGGTAACTGACAATACACTAATACCACAGTCGGCTATGCCGTTAAATTTGAGCAGCGAAAGTAGCATAAGCCCTAGTACAACGAGCAGAAGTATCGTCATGCCGCGTGCCGCACATATTGTTCAGCCTACCCAAACTCAACAAAGCAGCATTCAAATACCTGCAGCATCCCTGCAAATTACATCAAACGTATATATTAGACCGACTTTTGCGGCGCCACCACCCGATCATATTCAGTGCGCAAACCAGCAGTCACAGCAACATCGCCATCGAGTCAGCGAACGGTCTTTGGACAACGCCGCCAATTCGCGTTAGCGTTGAGCACCAGGGTAGTGCAGAGAGGTCATGGATGAAGTGGCGCCTGCAACATTGTCGCATGTACCGTCGGCAACTCGACTACATGTACAGCAGCATGATTTACCACCACACCGGCAGCAATCACAGTATACATCTGCGTTAATCAAAGCGAACAACCGCGGATTTACAGTCCACGTATTTTTCAAAACCAACCAATCCAACAGCGACAGCAGTTACTATTAATCGACGACCGGGTAACCGACCTGCTCTTGTACTTCATGGCGTCGAAGAACAGCAGCATAATACTTTTTCCGCCATCTCGGTCCTTCTGTCAGTACAACTACTGGAGCAGACGAAAACATAAGGAGCTGTAATAGCGCGCCGCTTGCAATTGTTGATCGCTCAACCGGAACACCGAGTCTAATCACAAGCAGTAGCAGCAGTCAGCAGCAACAGCAAATGCTAAAGCAGCAGCAACATCACTTTTTCGGATTGTACAGAGCAACGAGGCCCAACTCTATTTCTCTTTGTCGCAAAGTCCTGGTCTGATGTTGACGGCAGCCTCAAAGGCAGTTTCTTCTGGATCTTCACCACATGATTCTTCAGAAATTGCAGCTGCCCGGCTATTAGTCGGAATGAGTAGTGGCATCAGCCCTCCTCAAACGACTGCTTCTCGCCGTCGTATGACACCAAGCCCGAAAAAAGTCGACGTCAAGTGCGGATATACCAACTTCGGCCACATCGTCTTCAGTAATGGTGTCCACAGAGCATCTACAAAGACAACAGGAGCAGTACCAGGCACCGTTGGCCAATGGCATCTAGGTCGGCTGAAACACCCCCTGCTTTACAGCAACAGCTCGCTTTGCAGCAATCATACAAGTCAAGCACAAGTCCTAGCCCATTGGCATCGGGGGCTGTCGAAATGCTCGCCGATTCCGTTGATGACAACAACTGCACCTGCTGCGGCGGCGTCGTCTATGTTAACAGTCAAGCAAGAGCCGATCGATTTCGGATATTCGGCAGTGACATCGGCTACAGTACCGCCGCCGTGTGTCTCTCGCAGTGGCACCGACGGCAGTATTACAACAGTGCCGACACCAAATCCTACTGCTATTCGACAACCACAAACTCGTAAATATCCGCCTCGAACATCGAAAACGCTGCTCGCCGATCGACTCGTATCGATGCCCGGTCGAAGCGTGCGATCGTCGCTTTTCACGCTGGGACCAACTCACACGACACGTACCGGGTCATACCGGCCAAAAACCATTTCGTGCAGGATTTGTATGCGTGCATTCTCGCGGTCAGATCACTTGACGACTCATATTCGTACACATACCGGCGAAAAACCGTTCGTGTGTGAAACGTGCGGACGGCGATTTGCGCGATCTGACCAACGCAAGCGTCATACCAAGGTTATACAAAAAATCAGCAACTGCAATCTTGTGGTCTCGTTGAAAATAGTGAATCAAGCTCTGCTATTGACACTGAGCTGGCGTATTCTGCTCTGGCAAGCATATCTGCGGGCGTTTCCCATTCTTTGGAGCGACACGATACCTGTACGACTGGTAGCAGTATACTTTATACTTGCACCGCTTGAACATGTCAGGATGTCAAACCGAAGACTAGCAATCGCGGACGACCGCGTGGAAGTGGCCGCCGGAGAGTAAATCTGCTGTCCCGGCAAAGCGAGGCCGTCATCAGCAAGAGCCATTACACCAGCCCATGTCCAGCTCTGAACTAATGCTGTCCAGTGGAAATGGTGCTAACAGTTCTGCGGAAACGACGGCAATTATCGCTGGCAATGGTCTCAGAAGCATCGATCCTCATGGAATACTGTTACAATCATCAGCTGCTCATCAGCAGCAACAATATAGCCGCAACATTGATTTGCTGCAGCAGCCATCGTTAAATGTAAGCGTTGCTACGTGCATACCGTCAAACGAATCGTCAGTTATTGCTGCGTGTGCTGCTCAGGAATAGCGGCCAGTCGCTGGGTCGGTCACTGAGTTCGGGGTATCCACAACAAGAACGCGAAGAAGCAACAACAGCAACATCAACATACCTCAGTTATTGCTACAGCAGGCTACCCATTACTTCAGCAGCAGCAGTCGCTGCAACAACAGCAGCAACAACAACAACCGTCGCTGACAGCTTCAATTACGTCGGCATTTATGCCACCGCCTCAGCCTTAAACGGCTCTTATCGGATGCGCAGTATTGGCTGATTGATACTGTTGCTTGGATGTGGCCAATTCCTCGTTCTCAAATCAATGATACCACGCTGTTTTTAAAAAATAGTTTATATATTACCTATTTACATATTGATGAACCGTTAAGCAAATTAACGCTGAATATAGGCACACAATAAAGCTCCGCGCTGCAGTTACTGTGCTTTCAGCACGGCCACGACGCAACACGTGGTTTAATAGCATAATTATTATAATCGTCATGATAATTAGTATAATTGTTGTATTAAATTAAGCGGAATTATCGAAACCGGTTGGATCGAAAATTATTGAACTGCTCGTTTCATTGGATCAAATACATATATATTTTTAGTTTATTAACTATATACTACATGTTTAATTACATAAACGCATGCATAGAGATCTATTAGAACAAGCTGTTCTCATTCGGGTTATTATAATCATGGCGGAAGCCTTATTGATTACAATAATAATTTAAATTACATTACATTCACTGATTTAGCAATTGAACATGTAAAATGTAGAAATATCTTATATATGTGTATCAATATATTATACGTTAAATATTTATATATTATATGTTAAACAATTTATGTTATGAAAACGCTGTATACTGCTCACATTTCACGCATAGTGTGTGCTGCATGCGAGACAACTGTGTTACAGTTTTACAGCAGATCGAGCGACGTGTGCGATATTTTCGGACCAAAGCTTGTATAATAAAACATTGTCTAATCGGTGGTTGTGATTGCTTTTATTTTTGATATATTGTAATCTGATGCCGTGTACTGTACGCACAGAACCACTGCAGGGACTCAGCACGCTGCTACTGATAAATTGGATAGGCGACATCACGGCATTCCTGTGGCTGGAAAGGTGTGTACCTGTTTGCCCACCTCAGACTCTTGCTGTTACCCTGATACACTGCATATATATTGATTTGGACTGGGTGTATGTAAAGCGTGGGTCAAAAATCATGGTTTGTTGCAAAATGTTGAAGGTTCTTGTGAAAAACCTGTTCACTGGCTGCCAATGTTTTAACACTATGTTATAATTTTTCTGAGACTGAGAAGTTGGATATTAATTGACTAGTTAGTTACGTAACCAAAACGAGGGAAGCACAAAACATGCAATACCGAATGCACAACTACGATTGGTTATCTCTAGAATTTTTATTATTCAGGGGTTTGAAGATGTTCTTGTTTGTTGTTGACGTAAAAGCTTTCATCTAGCGGGTAGCTCCGGCTGCTAAATTTTGTGTTCAATAGTTGTTACTTTGTTCAATTGATTTTAATTAACATTTATTATTTGTAGATTGTTTGAAGGAAGGAACTTCAACCACTATACGATTATAAAACATTTGAATTTAGTTTGTGCAAAGACCCTTGTTTATGCTGATCTCGGCTAGTAGAGCTTTATTATTTAAAGTAAATAATGCTGGATTGATTGTAATATGGACACGTTGTATGGCAACACCTTTTACTCATTGTACCCTCGACTGGGAACATGTAAATTGTTTGTAATGTGGAAAACCTGCAGATTTTACAATTTTCCGAAGAAAAATTAGAAACATTTTTAAACACAAACTTTCATATGTTTTTAACACAAATATTTCAGCTACGCCCCAACATTGAATATTGGCCGACCATGTTTAACGTTGCTCAGTCTCTTCTGCGCTTCTCGAATCTGTCGGTCATGCCGCCAGGTGGCTTGCCATATGACAGAGCGCTTAATCCTAAGAAGCACCCGGCAATGATTCATTCTCATGGTTAACGTTTTGGTATATCAGAATTTGTTTATACTACAAAAATTCTATTTGTTCAAAAATAACAATATTCAAACGGCACTGAATCATGCCGGCAAGTGTTGCCAGTAATGGTTCATCATATGTTGATTGCAGCTGTTGATATTGGACGTACGTTATGTAATGTTTGCTGTAGAGCTAGAAACCGCATCGGGCCAAAGATTTTCAGACTTGATCTGACCAGTCAGACCACCTTATTGATCCGCTCCAGTAACCAGTGAATCAAATGCCTCGCGAAAACGTGGAGCTGTAGCAGCTTGAGTAATGTTTTAAGAGCATATATTGAAAAATTATTTTCGTGAATGTGTAACGCTAAGGGGAATTACCCTTACCAAAACTGGGAATTATTTCATTTCAATATATGTAAGGCCCCCTTGTCAAAAACTGGGAAACTGGTGAAAAAATGCGCCGGGACCCCTGATTACTATAAATATATGATTATATGTATAGAAGTTTTCATATATTTCTACTTTCAATGGTATTACGTTTAAGTAACATTATATAATTTACTGTGAGCTCAGTATTTTTAACTGCAAAACATTTTGCTGTTGCTACTAGACACCACATCAGAATGAAAGATATCAATCTCACCTACGAGACCACAGCGTGAACAGATGCGATAATAACACGATAGCCGGCGACTGATAAATTTGAATCATTATTCATACCTAGGTTATGGATGTATAAATTATCTGGCAGTTTCTATGAAACAATGCCTTGACTGCACAACGATCGTATAACCAGTATCGCAACCCATGACGAGCTCCAGCTAGAGTTATTCTAGCATTGGCAGAGGATGGGAAATCCTTTATATATACGCCACCATGTCGAAATATGTTACCTGACACGACGCGACCCGAAATCAAGCGCATGTTATGCCGACACGCACTGACCTACTCCGATTGCTAATTCTAATACTATCCACAGTTCGTAAATGTTTATCTTTTCCTGAAACACAGCTTGCAGAATGTGCTTAAATATCTATTAACTTTTCAAAAATATGTCCATTCTGTAGCAAAAGTAATTCTTCACTAGACAGATGGGTTTAAACAATGTTTGTTCCACGCATAGTGGAATGTAATCGTGCACATAGTGTTTGCACTACTCCAATGATTTTCTGCTCAAGTTGCCACACATTATTTGCCCGGCAATTTGAAATTTTTCGAGTTTGGGTATATACTCCAACCTTTTATTGGTAAATCCTGCCAGATGTTCGGACCTACAAGCAGATACCGCCATGCTACTAAACTGGTCGTAATGTTACCCTTAGTGCATTAATGGCGTTATATTTTTAGTCTGGACTTTGAAGTGAGTTTAGAAAGCTCTGTTTGGAGCCTGGAAATAGACATTGATTGCTGGCTAGTATGCACTCGTGCGTTTTCTGTCGCTTCGCGAGTCTATGATCTGAAACAAAAATAACTAGAAGCTTCACTGGAACCAATGTGTTTTTACTATTTTTAAAGCGTGTTACACTCTTCTCTGACATTACGTTCAGACCTTGACTCAAAAAGTTTGTGTTTCATTTTTAATAATGCTTAGTTTAAGAATATTTGATGTTTTCTTAATTTCTTTGGCCATGTCTTTTGACATTTCTTGAATTTACCGCTATTTCGATTATTCCATACTTATCACGTATGTATTTTATAATGTGCAGAAAAATAAGTGCTTTATTTAAATGTTCCAAAAACGGTAGATTTGAAATCGTGAGATTGAAAGGTATTCCTATAAGCACTTCTTACACTGGCATATTAGATAGAAGCCGGGTTTTCCTATACATTATCATCCGATTGCGCGGTATTTTTAGTAGTGCAACTAAACAAATAGTATTGGGATTTCGTTACTCCAAACAGTAACGTTATTTTAGTATATATGATTTCTTATATATCTAGTCTACAGTAGCAAAACGGTTTTAACTTAAAATGTTATGGAAGGTGTTGTATGGATAGTTCAAGATTTATATAATGCAGGTGTTTGTTTTCGTACGTGCATATAACCGCTCATATTTAGGTTTGTATATATTAATTTGTACAGAATTTAAATTTGTTTTTATTCAGAATTATATACTATGAAGCCTTCGAAAAAGGAAAAAACATAGTGCTTGTAGAACATTTGACATGAGTACCATAGGACAATAATTGAAACTTTAATATTAGCGCAAACTACCCTAAGGCTTATTTTTATACTTGAGCTTAGAGAGGCAAAGCATCATATATACCACTATTTGAGGTGGGAGCAACTTGGCATGATATGCTATGGGGAACTTGACATGATTCGGAAGAAGTATATGGCACTCTTCGTTATGCGACCTGGTTCTGTGATTTTGGTACATGAAACATTGGCCGAGTAATACTTTTGTTCAAAGCTTCAGTATATACTATTAACTGTATTTTTATCATAGTGATGTTGCTTTGTTTGACACTATTTTACGGTTTTGTGACGAATTTCATTCATAATAGGTAATATATATGTCTTTGAAGATAAATGTACTATGCCATTTATTACACTCGGTCGAACGTACTTAACGTATTTCACGATACCAGTAACGCGCGCAGTGAAGGGACATGGAGCAAATATGTCCAGTCACTTTCAACGAGGTGGACCCTTAATTCGCGGGTATGCACAGTAAAAAAAAGCCATACTCGTACGCCGTTTTCATTACTCTACCGAATGCGAAACCGTAGTAGCGCGATGTCGGCCGGCAAACTAGGCAACATTTTAAATTTAGGTTTCGTAGCTCTTTTCAAAGTCACAAAACGATAAATGGACGCGTCTTTCTATTTAGACCCCGCGTTTCCACCCCTTCCCGCTTGCCGAAAAATTTTGGTATATTTATCATCCATGTTACTTAGCCTGACCATTGGCAGTCTTTAAATTTTTAATATTTTTCAACAATTCTGTGTACCAATGGTACAATTTTGGTTCCGCGAGTTTTTTCGCTGTTGCAGTCTATACGACTGTTTCACTGCAAATCACGGTTTATATTGTCAATAGTGGTGCTTCACTAGCTTTGTAGAAGTCGCAAGTGACGCTCGCTTGCTAAGTTCCTAAAGGTTGTATATTATAATTTACCCGCTGTCGCTAAATGGTTTCATCGAACTTCTATAAATTTTTTGCTTACGTCTTAATATTTGTATCTAATTTGCTCAACTGTATATAATTTGCTAAAACAATACTTGTTCTGAAGCTCCAGAAGGAACATCGAACACAGAAAATATTCTACAATGTCTTGTATTTACAGTGCAGGATAGGTCTGTGCACAGTAGTTTAACCCTATACAAACGAATCGAAGCTTGTCGATATATAGTTGCCATTCCCAGACATAGCTCCACAAGAATTTATTACCAAGAATTTGTTGCCACTGTGCACGACTTAAGTCGTCTCTTGGTAATACCTATTGCTTGAGTTGCGTTTTAAAGACTCCCAAAGAAATGTCACTTCCTTTGTGCCCGCATGATATGCTGTTTGCGAAAACTCAAGAATATGAGTAGTAAATTCCCAATCCCCAGTGGCTAAGAGCCAAAGCACGGAGCAATGGGAAACAGATTCGGTTCAACTAGAAGACAAACTTTTATCCCATCCACTAAATGGATTATTAGTGCAAGCGTTAATGGGCTGGAAGCTCATCGGTACGTACCGCCTCAAAGCCATGCACCTATTTTTTATCAAACTTAAGCAACAGTTGTACTATTATATTTTAGCAGTTTGAATAGAAATATTTATTTATTCACTTGTGTTATTGAATTGTGATTAATACGAATGTGAGTGGGCATTGGGACCGGTGCTGGACGATATGTATATTATGTTTTTAAATAGATCTATAATTTTTATAATGTTTACTCATGTATATAAATGACAGCATCTATTATCTGTACCTAACCTCTATTGACAAACGGGCGGGACAGTAGTACTTAGTCGGACTCGTTTCAAACGATGAATGTGTTTGGATACGTTATGCGAATGCTATGTACGCGTAGATGTAATGAGTTGTGAGTTAACATGCCTGTTCCTGAATCAAAGCAAATGCGGCAAAGGATATTTGGTGGTTCGATGATTTATTGGCTCAGAGTTTGTTTGCGACTAATATGTGGTCCGCCAATGGTATTTGAAGAGCACTCGCTGAGAAATGTGTCAACAGCGGCTGAGTTATAAACAATTAGTTGCGTACGAACTTCTTAAAACTATGACAAAAAGATTTCATATAAATATTCCAGCTGCTTATGTTTTATTTAAGCACATGCTTTTGTTCAGTACAGCGGTTGTTGGCAAAGATTCTGCAGAAAACGCATTTTTAATTGGTAAAGCTTTGACAAGCAGTGGCTTCTGGTTTATATTTAATGGTGTCGAAGTCTTTTACGGCTTCGCAGATCTATTGCACATTGGCAGCTTAGGAAGATGGTCTTGTCATTGGCTTAACACCGTAACCGATACAAATTGCTGGCTCGGTTACTGGGTTACAGTGTGTTGTGAGTGGTAGGTAGTAGATCTATTGTAGTATTGAAGATACAAACGGGCTTACAATCTTAATACACCGCGCACATGATTAATATTTGGTTCGACGCACTTGGAAGTTTTTCTAAATTTTAACACTTATGGATCGCTATATTGAAGCGTTTTATCGCTATACCAAAGCGTCTTTATGGTAGTGCTTAAAGAATTTTCGCGCTTGGTTTGTAGGGTATTGAGTGAATAGAAAAAGTCTTTAGCTTAATGGCAAAATTATTATGTCATAAGTGATCATGTAAGTATACGTATATATTGTTGGTTGAATTTGAGCAATCATGCTGGCTTATAATTTAAAGACCATGACGTTTTAACATGGTGCCGATCTAATATTATTGATATTTGTAGAGCCGGACTTTGGTTGTCACCGACTAGATTTCAGCTGTTCTGTTTAAAGATTATATATAAGTAATCAGTGATCTTGCCTCATTGAAAAATGCTTAACGGGTTTATTTATTGGTTGCTGGCTGAATGATGTTCTTAATATGTATTTTGTTATATATCAGTGTGTATATTTTGTTATATATCAGTATATATTTTGTTATATATATACCAGGAGTTTACTATATCAGTGTGACCAGTTCGATATTATGGCACAAAGTGTTATAATTTACGGTTGTGTGTTAGTTTTTTGGTGCGGCCAATAAAATAGCACGTTTTGCTCACGGTGGATAGTCGCGCATTATCTTATCTTTGAGAGATATAATGGACTCCTGTTGTAACCAAGGAATTATATTTCCTATCATGTAACCTCATCATATCAACAATGTTTATTATTATTTGGTGTTTGCATTGCACTGATTGCTAAAATGCTGCTTCTGATTATGATAATGATGAAAAGGATTGTGTGGTATGTTTGTGTCCTCACTTTCGGGTCCCCCAATTGTTGCCACCACTGTTGTTCGCCAATTTTTAATAGCTCACTGTTGTCTATTGGTAACGTTTTGTTTGTATCAGTTATATATATGTTTGTTGTATACATTTACACTCATATGTGAGCAGGCCAACTTCAATTGGTAATCGAAGATCAAGCAATTGAACTACATGTAGGGTAGCCAACAAGTGTGTCTTCATTGTTTCTGCGAAAATGCACAAGTACTATTCATTAGCTAGACC
This sequence comes from Trileptium ribeirensis, assembly GCA_030248225.1. NCBI lineage: Eukaryota > Metazoa > Nematoda > Enoplea > Enoplida > Thoracostomopsidae > Trileptium > Trileptium ribeirensis. Next base: position 16,745 of record JASANE010003350.1, on the reverse strand, counting down.
GACAATGTTTTAAGGGCAACGCCACTGCTATTTTAATTATGCCTCAAAATCGTAGCACTCTTTATTTCCTCTTGCAATAACGAAATAGACAGCCTTAAATTTATAAATTACAAATTTCAAGAATAATTTGTTGAAAAGTCATTTATACTTTTTTGGTCCTTAGCTTATGATTTATTTGATTCATTCCACGCAAATACATTTGCTTTTTTCGAATTCACTAACCACCAAAGCCTTACTACTATTTTCAGTGTTCCACATACATATATATTGAATTGGCAAAATTTTACTTTTTTGGTACCAAAATGTTACAAATATAACGCGCCGTCCCAGAGGTATAATAACGTAGCCAGTTTCCTGGAATTTATTGATTTTGCTCATAAGTATCGTATACGAAGCGCCCCTAGTAGCGAGATCTAACTATCGTTAGGACTACCTGAAAATATTGAATTATTTTTATATTTTTATTGGGTTTTAAGACGTGTACCAATAAATATTTAAAGTGGAAGCCTAAAGTGGAAAAAACAAGTTTTGATGAGATGCAGCGAATTTGAAATTTACGCATTAAAAGATCTGTTGTTCTCATCTCGCCAGTAATGGATATGTATGCAAAAGCTGTTATATCCATATATGGAAAGAAACACCTGAATCTGTACCGGAGTTAGACTTTAAAACGAGAGTTGCAAAATTATAAGTTTTATATCATGAAGCCATGAAATTTTGATTCTTCGGTGACAATTGGTGAAGATATCGAGTTAGGAATCTAAGTCTTAAAACCGCATCATTTCGCGTAGAACAAAAAATTTTGAACCCTTGCCGACATCGATCCGACCAGCCGTTTTTAGTTATGAGTGTTACCGGATTTATACTAAATAAACATTGTATGGTCCAACTACCAAAAGCTACAGGGTCATATTTAAATGACATAAGACTACCGACAGTAATTGGGGGAAAAATTTAGCGGATTTCCGACAGTAATGCATTCACGGCGGTATTACAAATTAGTACACATTTGTCGCACCCACTACTCTTGTTTTCCGTGCATCTCAGATGGTATTTAAAAACCAAGCCGACTATATCAATGAGGGGCAGAGAACTTTAAACGGATGAAACGAAAGAAAATTTACCGAAAAAAGACAACATTATAATAATTTCCTACTGCGCATAAGTCGCACCTTACACAGAAAACTTAAAGAGCATATTAGTGGTGTCGCTGTGGCTACATAGTTGGGTTAGTACTCAGTGTGTCAATTTTAAACGCATGCAATATTGATACAGAGTTAAAATTAATGCAAAAACTAAAAAAATTTCACGTGTAATGTTTCACTTATTTTTCGACAAATTTGATGGGGTTAATTCATATTTTAATTATTATTTTTGAACGATTGTACTTTTTTGTAAATATATAGCCTGGCAATAGTTTCTGATACAGTTTCTTAAGCCGACAAATTCATCCGGACTACCGTCATTTAGTTGTGTTTTAAAATGATTGTTGACTGTTGTACTTTGTTGTCTAGTCTGACTCATTATTTGTGCTATCTATGTGTAAATTTATCTGTTGTGCTATCTATGTGTAAATATATCTGAAACGTCAAATTGAACTAAAATCGAAACGTTTGAAAATTAAATTGAAATTGCGTTGTTATTAACTATTGTAAAAGGGTTGATTTGGCACAAAAACAAAATGTTTGGTTATTAATCAACCAATAGGCTAATTGCGTTTATTATTGTAAGGGCTGATTTGGCATAAAAACAAATTTTTGGTTATTAATCAAGCAATAGGCTAATTGCGTTGTTAACTATTGTAAAAAAGCTGATTTGATATAAAAAAACAAGTTATTAATCAACATTAGGTTAATTTTTGATTAAAATAACATCTAGGTACTGAATTTACTTATTACTAGATACTTATTTGAATTTCAGATTTGCATTCAGCTTTTCCTTAGTAATCAAGAGTAATTAGGAGATGTCCAATTTTACCACCCCTATAACGCTTGGATTGGATGTATTTTGTATATTGAACGCACAGGTCGTATCGGTGGGTTGATGCTGGATCATCTGCGTACCATACATGCGTTACCCATTACGCTATGTAGGAACAGTAGATCGGTTCCTTACAGAACCTCACAAAGCGTGCGAACGTTATGGCAAATCCAGGCAGTACAACAAACTCAACTAATGCGACGCAATGTACATTATTACAGATTATATTGTGTGGCCTTTAGCGGAAAAGGGTTTCGAGCTTGTTAAAATTTTGATTAACCCTCCTAGTGCCGTGGGATCTTCAGAGACCCCGCGGCGCTTTTACCCATTACAATACAACCACCTATTGAATATTGAAGGCTGCTATCTAATGACTTTACTTCTGTTTTAGTTAGCTATAGGCGGTATAGGCTTGTTTCAGTCAACAGATTCAGCTGATAGAGGGCGACCCCAGCAGGCCAGTCCAAACCGCTATGTTTACAAGATGCTTGTCATTACAAATATTTATGTTTCAGAATTAGTTAACTAGCAGAAATACGAGCTTAGACATATTGATATATTAATCTTAATCTGGTGTTTTCAAACAAGTAACTAATGGCAGGAAGTCTTGACAAGAGTGGCGTTTATGACGAGGGCTCTGACTAAGCGAGATCATCAGACGAAGGAGAAGTGGACCATGTGAGCGACTATGATATCGGTGAATCCGACGAAGAATAATTTGACTATCCCGACGCATATGTTCCCGCTTCCGATAGAATTTTCGTTTCAAAACCAGAAAGAAGCAGGAAGGCCAACCTTGAGATATCAACCAAGGAGAATGGGTCGTTCTGGACTTGACCGAGGGATTTCAAGGAACTGGGAGAAGCATTACCTGCGATAACTTTTTTTACTAGCTTGTCTCTTGGACGCAAGTTGTTTGATCGAAAACTCAGTTTAGTTGTGACGATGAGAATCAAGAGTTAACTTCTGGATAAATTCGTAAACCCGACGTATTGAAATCCTTTTACGTTGCCTTTTTGGGTTCTAAGGCAATGCAACCATTGTATCCTACTGCCGTAAGAAAAAGAGGGTGGTTATCCTGCTAGGTGCTATGCATCACGATTCAGCCTTGGCAGAAGGTACTGCGTGAAAACCTGAAATCATAGATTACAACAAAATACAATGGAGGTGGTGACACCGCGGGCCAGTTTGTGCGGACTTATTTAACGTAGCCAATGAGGCGTCGATGGTCGCTGGCCCTGTTCTATAATATGCTGAACGTTTCCGGCTTGAACGCTTTTGTGACTTGGATGGCGATTGAACCGTGCTATAAAAAGATGAAGCATTACAAAAGACGTCTTTCTGGAGCAGTTGGAGCTGCTTCTAGTTGTAGGTGTTAAAGCGAACCGAGGGGATCAAAGCGTCGTAATAACCGAATCTTCTGCGACTAATTGGAAGTGAGGGCGTTTCTTCAAGTGCCTATGTGCCCGAGATCTGAAGTATAAGTCAAAATACAGCATTAACCGCTCACAAGTGAAAATGCGATTATTAATCGCGTTTTTGTCGTATGCTATAATACACAAATAGGCCGCGAACATTGTTGTTTGATTCATAACGTTATTTGGTGAACGCGGGCAAACCCGCGAAATGGGCAAATGTGCACGAATATAAATTCCATTCGTAGATCTCAGAGCCCATGTTGGCGTTCACAGAAATGCGAATAGCAATGGCAAAAGCGAGAACGCCAGTTTCTGCGCGAATCCGTGATTTTGACAAATGAACAACCTCGGTATATGCATCTAAAGTAAACTCACGCATAGTCGGCGCGGCAATGGTAATACTGGCGAATCCAGTCCCCTGTCTTGGGGGGCTAGATCCATAGGTATTTGGCAAATTTTTATATTTTTTTGCACGTGATATTTTATAATACCGCTTATGTAATCATAACAGATGATTTACCGCTTTACATTACATATGCTCAGTCTTGCAACAAAGGTTAAACCCCAAATAACACACCACAAATAACATATACTTACACTAGTCTAAATCATTTTTGTAAACTCCGTCTGCTAAGACTGTGCAAGATCATAATGTATCAGTTTTGACAAAAGAACAAATGGCTTCTTTCTGACTGAACCTGCAAACTTGTCCATAACGTGTTCAGTGCAGGGCAGCAGGTCTCTGTGTGTTTGGATCAATATCAGTGACTCTAAACGCTCTTCTTCCATAGTATTTCGCAGGCAAGTGAATGTGCGTTCGAGCTTGCTGAAAATGCGCTCGCGCTCGCACGTAGAAACTGGAAGTGTTGCCAAAACTTTTTTGACCAAAAGTGTGACAGCAGCAGCAGAGCATATTCTTATATTTATATATATGAATGGTTTAGGTGCTGTTTACGAAATCAATCACAAAATCAGGATTTTCCAAAAACCAATACATTCTTACTATATAAAAGCAGTTATGTTATACACGCAAAGACAACCAAACGACAAGATCACCGCCATCAGATAGAGCAAAACCTTTATACGAACCTAAATTTGCTGTTGTCATAGAAAAGAGTGTTGTAGTCAAAGAAAACCATTGTGAAATACCGTCATTTTGCAGAGCAAAATTTGGGGCGGTTTGTGTGATCGGCGCGCAGTACATTGTATGCAAACTTGGTTTATCAAAGCAATTTATCAAAGGTAGCTGACTGATGAAAAACTACATTTTTTGAACAGTATAAAAATTAACATTTATATATAAATATATATGTGTGTTTATTGTGCGTAAACAGGGGCGGGGGAGAAAAAAGTGAGAATGTGAGAATTCCGTACGTACAGCGAAAAAAATTTATTCAACTTGATCATCTTGGGGGGGCGTCTCTTTCGCCGCCCCCCCTGGATCCGCCACAGAATGGTAAAGAGATTTGCTATTAAAGTGTCTTTTTTTGCAACTTATTATCAAGTGAGTATGGTCATCGTGATGAGTTGCCTGACAATACAATGCACTGTGAAAATTTCAATCAATTGACGATAACACAGTGATTTGATCTAATTTTGGCATAAATGGCCATTGGCTAATTGCTGCTAGCACGAAGAGCTGTATTTTAGATACATATTAACGGTTTTGTCGGTATGTGCCAATAAACATGGAATGTAAATGTAAAATGGAAAGATCTGTCAATCTTTTCTTGCGTAATCTGCCGCTGTTGTATCTAATAAAGATTTTAATTAGCGTCGAAACAAGGTGATTAGGCAGCTAAATCTCTTGCTGCAGAATAATTTTAGCAAACTCTTAAATAAAACAGATATTCGGTCAAAGTAACACTCCCTGATAGGCTAAAACCCTACAGAGTATAAGAAAATCTCGGAAATTCATTCAACGCCGAAACAGCTTCTGAATCGTTCAATGTTTGACAAAATTCAAGCCGAACACCGACTGCATTGGTGAGAACAGCATACGCAAACAACCCAGCTATCTAGGAGCTGTTCTTCTGTTTCTAGTAACCTCGCAAAGTGAGCGAATAACAACACTCGTGCAAATGGTAGTAACGCGAAGTATGTAGTTAGTACATCGTGTTGCAGTGTGCGAGTTAGTACGTGTTTCAGTATCTCACGCAAGTCCGATAATATAAATACAGTCTTAGGCTAATTCTTAGTCTTTAATTTACGTCATACTCTTCAGCCTAAAGCTTTGCCATGGTCTAAGGCTTGGCTATGTCTATGTCTAATACGTTTAGCCTTGTCTATGCTTGGATTTTAATACAAGTTATACTAACAGCAAGTCTACAATAAATGTAAGCTTTAGTTTAACAGCGTAAGCATTGGTCTAAAAAACATAAGCTTTATTTCGAAACAAAGCCCTAAAATTGCCAATTTCCTTGGGTTCTCTGATTCTACTTTTTCAAATTACCCGCTATACTAGCTTTCAAGGGTTTCCCGCTTCCCACAGTTTTTGTTTCCGCTTTATTCAAATTTTCCACCCCTATCTTCCGAGTTTCTACAAAGTTCTATTCCTGTGTCCCGCAGATTCCCCTTTTTCCACATACCTGAATTCCCAGGTTTGCCAGTTCTCTGCATCCCAACTTTACAATTTAAAACTTTTTCAAATTCCTGCCCCTCTTCATATATAGGTTGTGTAAATTTCTAGTTTGCTTTATTGCCTTTGCCCTTTGCACACCGCTGTCCACATACGTGGGCAACAGCACAAACTCTCTATAAAGCATTAAAGTTAAAGCAATTCCAGGAAAACACGCCCGTTCACGATACGTGGGCAAAGGATACCGGCAAAGAATTCCTAAATACATTTTTCTATCAGCTTTGTATTTTGGCTATTTGCGATGTCATCGTTGTATGTTTGAACCACTCTGTGATCGTTGTATGTTTTGGAATGTAACAGCCCGAGTTTTGACGTAATCTTAAATACTTCGCAAGGGCTACAGCAAGGGGAATAATGTTAACTTAACGGGCGATGGGATGCCGGTGCAGCGTGATCGGGACCTCAATTTGTGCATAATTCTTTGTTGTTATAAAATAAACTCTATGCTATCATTATATTGTGTTGATATGATCACGCTCCACCAGTCCGAGGTTTGCGGGCTTATTTTACACCAAAACCGAATCAAAATCCTGCTGTTGAGGTATCCGATCGATACCCGGGGTCGTTACTGTGTTATAAATAATTATAATTGTGCTATTTATCTGTATTTGGGGGCAAGATTTTATTGTCCACCACAAGTTGAACTAACAATTTCATTGATTAGGTGCCCTGTGGTCGATTCCGGTGCGCATCCTTAACTAAAATATCTACAACATATACAAATTTGATACTAATGTGTGCAATGAAAATGTGTATGCCACTGCGTGTCAGGATGTGTCGGAGTAATGTGCAAGATCTTTATCAAAGTTCAAACGGGAGTTTTATTGCAATTCGGATCTCGAGGACTTGTCCTGGCATGCAGCTGTGGTATAACCGAATCTCGGAGTGACGTGTAAGATTGAATTAACAGGGAAGAAAAGGGGCAAAACCTCTCGAAATCTCATTTTATGGGAGTATGTTAAAAGTAAATTTTCCTATTTTTCAGGCAACCGGGACCAACCGAGCCTATCTAATTGTCGTCAGGGGCCTATAAGGCTTGTGAATTTGGCGCTCGGGTCAATTTAACCTTGACCCGTCAGTACTTATAGAACCCTAACTAAGCGTTTAAACACCCAAATTTCAAGGCCGCAAATCTCGTCCAAATTAACCAAAATTCCCTGGGTTTGTGAGCTCTACACCTCCATGGGGTCTTACCCTATCTGTTTATCCTAAATTCACCGGCCCGCGCAGGACCTTAATAACCCTCTTGGGGCGCCAAAGTTTCTTATCTTTACCTCCTAAAACGGCCTCTAACAGTCTACCTATAGGAGATACCTAAGATATCTTACTTCAATCAGTAGGCGAACAGCCAGGGCATGCACAAGATCCCGACCCCGGCCATGTACTCCGCTCCGTTCCTAAAATATAAACAAAAGATAAAAAATCCTACTTTATTTAAAGCGCCTGAAGCGTTGATATATTTTATCATTTTGAAACCCCGCGCCGACCAGCGCGAGGTTTAGGTTGTTTGCGTGCTTTTTGGCACGTTTCGGCCAGTTTTCCATTGTAAAGCTTGGTCACCTTTTGTAGGGCCTGTTATTGATACGATGTTTATGTTGTGCTCGTTGCGTATAGCTTTGCTCAAGAGACCAACATGGTCAGTCGCCTTATCGTGTACGTTGTTTATTTTGTTTAGCAATTTATTTTAAACATTTACAGATGTTTTGACGGCAGAGCGATATTTTGGTGCAAGCCAGACAAAGGGGTTTTACCTTGGGTATAAAAGAGCTGAGCCCAATTTAGCGTTGGGACCAGTCGAGAATTTGATTTGCTTTTCCTTGTGTGGCGGTTGTCACCAATTTGCACAGGCTTTTTCTTTCGCTTTACATAGTTTTGTTTTCCTTTTCTTTTGCTTCTTGGCTTGTTTTGTGCTTGACCCAGGTGGCCCTTTCCTGGGCAGCTCCGGCGAGGTTGTCACCTGGCTTTTCACCATTTGTATTTTCGAGTACGACGGCTGCTTTTGCGGACGCTGGAGCGTCGGAAGGATGCTCCGTGCGTCCTTAAAGGTCGGGCCCCGATAAATTGTGAAAACATTTGCGAAATTGTTTGAAATTTCCTGATCGTCCGTGTCTCGACTAGTTCCCCCCTCCTCGGACAGTTTCTTTCCGCTCGCAGGTCGTAGGAGTGGTCCAATTTTCTGTTTAAAACATAGGATAAGGTTTAATGAAGGGGAATCTTGGCATGTGGAGGAACTGAGCCGGTATCTCTCAGAAATTTCTAGGAGTTCCGAGACAGTCGCGATCATCGAAACGGTTCCACGTTCGGTAGAACGATTCCCCGCGGTTGTTCTATAAATTGTGGGTTGTGTCATTCCTCACACAAAAAACCCAGGCACCCCCAAGTCGTGCAGCTACGGTATCCGGGAGCCCTGGAGTCCTAGCCCGCGACAGTAATCCTCTGCTCTCCTGACGTGTCAACTTGGCAGGTCACTGGGCCCCAGACTGCTTTCTGCTCACTCCCTCTTGAAGAATATTGTAGTTTGTTTTCCAACGGGCGACGAAACGGTGAAAATTTCAATTAATATTCGTTTCTTTACATAGGGTTCAGGTGAAACTTATATCAAAAAAGGGCTTAGTCGACGGTCACCTCTAAATGAGGTCTATGCAAAATTTATAGGTGACGATAGGAGTGATTTTGGTTCGTGCCCCTTTGCATCCTCAGGTGACACCAGTTGTCTACGATCTGTTTTAGTTAGTCACATCTCCCTTATCTCCGCTCGTACGCTGTACCCTCCGTTCTTATGAGCAATCTGTGATGCCAACGATTGCGGACCAGCCCTCAATCAAATTACGAAGCTCACTAGCTGAGCGTAAGACGAAACAGAGACTGGCGCCGCCCGTAAATAGAACTCAACTAAACCTTGGTGGTATGTGGGTTTTTGGTCGCATACCCACGGGGAGAATCCTCGTCGGCACCCTTTTTCTGAACCCCACCTGGAGCAAACCTTACGTTGAACACTGCCGGATGGTTCATGGACCGTTTCAGTCTCTGTTGCGAATGCTTGAAATTGGTGGGACGTCGGCTCTGCTTTCATTGGGGACTCCGGGCACACCCAGAACTAAATATTGTGGTTTAATGGGTAGACAGTTACTTTTCTCGGAAAAGCGGCCTCGAGGAGGTCCTGAGTAATCGGTCAACCTTTACCCAAAAGTTCGGATTCAAAGCGACCAAGCTGTGACTAAGGGTTTCGTATTCAAGAAGGGTATAACAGTCATATCAGGGCATCTTGCAGGGTACTCGTGGTTACTACCTCGATATTATGCTTTTTGTAAATAGTGTGCAGTACACCCCAATTGGGTGATATGATAACGTGTTTTAAAAAACGAACGTCAACAGTAAAGCAGTTGATCTGTCGTGTATTTTATCAAAGCAGTTCGGAATTTTTATGTAGATATTGAACCTGGTCCCGGTAGGAATTTTAGAAGTCAGGTTCAGAACAGAACCTCCTAAGGATTTTGAACCTTATTAAATTCTAGGCTGCAGCGAGCAAGTTATCCATGACACTGCGCCTTTTCGAATTCGGCTGATGCAAGTTCTCCCGCATGCCCTGTTTCAATGCCCGAGCCGACAACCCACGCCACACCCCCGCTGTACCTGTGTCCACTTGATAGCCGAAGTCTAGGCACGCAAGGGACTGGGGCCTTCGCCTCAGTGCCCTAACGTTATTATAGGTAACCAAAGTCAGTCAAACTTACCCCAACGAGGCCACCTTTAGGATTGATACTTTGTCATAGGTCAGGTTTTAAGACAGGTCGTACCTTACGTCAGAATTATAAAGGCGGAAGTAGCGCAAGAGACCTACTCAAAACTAGGCCACTACTAAAATCGCGACCTTGCATTATGCTAGACTTAGGTCAGAATATTGCGTTACCTTAGGACCAAAAGCGGGGGACCTTCCAAAGGCTATACTTGAGCCAGGAGACCTCCGTTGTAAGGGTTAGTTGGCTTATGAGGGAAAGGCGAGTCAGCCTTATTGCCTGTGAGCAGGCCTAAGGGTTGACTCTCCTTAGGGGGACCTCCATGCCACTAGATACGTGGGACAATATCCAGGCCGAACGCCCTGGTAAGCCCGCCGGCAGCCTACTAAGCTAAGCGGTTCCCTTAGGTCATCTCGCGGGTCACGGGGAGTCGTGGAAGCCGGGGTTGTCCGGGCACCACAACTAAAAAATGGGTGGTACAGCTCGGATCCCTTAGGGCCGGAACTGGTCCTAGTACATATAAAAAGTGGGGGCTACGCCGTGGGCTACGGCCTTCCAGTAGAATGTCAATAAATATACAGTATATCAGGAGTTTCTGTTTTAAAATCATGATCTGTGGGATTATCGCGTGTTATGTTGAAATGCACACGGCATTGCTTGGCCATGATACAATTTATCCTAAATCAAGCACTCGTCTGTTTGACTTAACGAAGGGTTGCTTTATATCCGCCCAGCGGAGTGAAAAGGGCACAGTTGGGTTTGTTAATAAAGGTGTTGTTCTAGGAAGTAGGATCATGTGATCTGGAGGACTGATGTAAATAATGCATTTATCGTATGAATTGAACATAGTTTGTACAACGAGGAACGTCTGTCCGGTTAATCTTTGAGTACGCAGTAAATACTTCAGCCTATATTCGTCCTCTGTATCATGCGAACTGGATTGGAACATGGATGTCCGAACGTAGTATTAACGCATCGTTTGAACTGAAGGTGATTATCGTATAATGGAGCATTCGATCATATCGGCTGGCGGCGTTTGTGCAGTATCACATGTTGTTGGCTGGGGAAATGCTATTTTAGGTGATCTATCGGATTTACGAAGCTGAATCGTAATAATCGTAGTAAATATCGTTTATATATTAACTGTCTGTTATTAATAAGCGTCGACGTAATACCATCATTGAGTACCGCTATTATCGGGTATCAGACATTGCTCAATAACTGGAATTTGTTACGGCAGAAGTAGCGACACGGCTTGTTACCGACTGGTTGGTTTTACACCGAATTGGCGTCAATCCATCGACCGCGACATCGTAAAGACTATTTGGTTCAGCTACTACGGGACTGAGTTACATGGTTTGGTGTAGCGTTCCAAAGCTCGCTGAATATCGCTTTCACCAGCTACGCCAACGACCAGGGACCGATTTTCGTCGGACGATACTCGAAGTACTGTCTGTTTCGTTGCAAAGCCGGTGTGAATCGAAGAATCCCGAATTGGACGAGTGGAACCGAATTGCTGCGGACAATATTTGGCACTTTTCGAACAGTTTGAACAATGGTCAGTATATAAAATTTAGTATATGCGTAAATATCTGGTAATATGTTTCTGTCATTTTTGATGTAGTTAATACTATAGTCGTGCTTACATTGCTTACAGACACTTAATAGTTGAGAGTTGTATGGGACTAGCTATGCTTTGTTGTACTTATCGCACGTACCTTTAAACTAAAAGTCGCGCGGGTATTTAGCCAATTTTCTTACTTCCGAAAAGTTTACGCCTAAACGGTGGTTTAACCGGAAACGACTCCATAGTGCTGTTTTCAAGAGTTAAGTCAACCGGGCATTGACGTTTTTTGACTGCCCTTTGATTGGTTTTACTGAAGACAATCAATTAGAAATAGGTGGTGGGACGTTACGAACAGGCGTTGCGATTGGCAGGAAAGAGGGTTGTACCCGATAGGTGCAAACGTAAGTAACATAGTAAATCAGAGTGAAGTGGCAATATCGAATAAAGGTGAATAGGTGATAGGGCTTGATAATAGCAAATAGTGAACGAATTAAAGCGAAGCGAAAAGTTCTCACAACCATCCGCATACTTAAGGAGTATGTACACGAGCAATGGAATGGAAATGGATGGGCTGAAATTATGGAATGTTTTAGAAGTTTACTAGACTTGCCAGAATGTTCTGGAGATCTTCGCTAATTGTCGATCGCCGTAACAGTAGCCCCCACTCGTGACTAACATCGCGGACCCCTCAAGGTGTGTTTACCAGACAGTTAAATACCATGAATTCAGGCAACATTCCAATACTTATTAATGCAACCATACTTGGCACCCAAGTTACGACACTTGTAGACACCGGAGCCGATGTCTTAATCATGTCCCAAGCCTAAGCTGCTCGTTTGGGTTTAGTACCCTTGGGGGCACGAACACTACCCGGATAGTATCAGCTACCCAACAAGAATTGACAATAAGCGGAGTGGTGAGGGCACCAATCACCGTAGGATTGCTAAACACACCATGCGACTTTCAAGTAACAACTGACACCCCGTACAAATGTAACCTGGGCACCGATGTCATGGCCTTGTTGCCATATGTGGCCATAAATTTCAGAGATCGCTGCTCGGATCTATCAAACGGGACAAAGAACTGTTCGGCGCCTTTCGCCGACCAAGGGGATTACCGACCACCAGTCATCAATGTAGTGACTAGGAAATATACACAAGTTCCGCCAAATACAGAACTATTCGTTAACGCAATCCCTGAAATCACTCAACCGCCTGCTGGCCAAGCTTTATTTGTACCAGACCCCTTTATTAGGTGCATTGCTATTGCCCACGCTTTAGTGCTCACCGGCCAATGCCTGATTCCGATAGCAATGATGAATTTCTGGAACCTACCCGTTGCCATACATGCAGTTCAAACCATAGGGCATATTGAGATGTTTCGATGATAATGAGGTTGAGCTCATATATTATAGTAACAAGTGTTTGCTTCTACTTGGGCCTCCCAACCGCATTAAGCAGTGTAACAATTTCGGGGTTAGACGAGACAATGTCGTACAGGTTATAAACGAGGAAAAGAAAGAAATCGACACCGAACGATCCATACAAGTATTGAGTAGGTATTGAATTTGGACAAACGTACCCTTAACCCGTACGAACTCGAAAACAATTAAAGACGACCATCTCTGAAAACGCAGTCGTATTCAGTGTACAACCGTTTGATCTAGGAAGGTGTGGTGTACACCAGCACAGAATAGTCACTGGAGACGCGAGGCCTATCAAACAGGTACCCTATCGCCTGGCACACTCATTACGAGAGCCCTTGCGGGGAGGAATTGAATAATATGGTAGTAAAGCAGGTCTGATAACACCCTCTGATTCACCTTGGTTTTGCCCCAGAGTTTATGTCATTAAAGGTGACGGCACCTTGCGCTTGTGTGTAGATTTTCGCAAACTCAACGTAGTCGCAGAGCGCGACGTAAACCCATTACCCCGCATAGATGACATACTGGGTTGTCTCAGGAACACAAAATTCATGTCCAGTTTGGATCTTAATAAAGGTTTCTGGCAATTAGAATTAGACCCCGAACCAAGAGAAGAAAACCTTTGTCACTGTCCACGGAAGTTTACGCGGTTTAAACTATATACTAAGTAATGGTCACAAAGAACAACAGGCCACAGAAAGCCGAAATTCGGGGTACGTTAGTGCCCGATTACTCGGAAATGACGGTAACCGGGCTCACCGGTTGGCCCGTAGCCGTCTAACGGCTTCAATTTCGAGAAAACGACCCGAGTACTCTTTGATAGGGAATTTCACGGGCTTTCGGGTGAGGTCAAAAGGGCCCCGATCGCACCAGGACTTAACTCTAAATTAGGAGACAAACACGTCAACTGACAACCAACAGCCGCTACTTACGCTAAGTTTGGCTGACTACAGTGGTTCCGAGTAGATATAACGTAGGTATAAGTATAGATATATATGTATATATGTATGTGTGTGTTTAGATACTCGATTTTCGCGCCCCGGTACCTCTTTTTTCCCCACCGCACTGACAAGTTACCTCGCTGCTATATGAGTTACCTTTCTGCTTCCTGACCAGTGCATAATTCGCTACGAAAACTTGACATAAAATCCCGTCTGTTGTGCACCATTTCCGTACTCTACCCCTGACATTAAGTACGCCCATGCGACCTTTATTCAACTCGATAAAACAAATTCTAAGCATCTCAGCTTGAGCATAAGGTGTTTGCTTTCCTAAAGGAGTGATCTGGTGGTACTGCCTTAGTTGAATGATGCCCGTTCTCATGTAGTGCCAGTGTATTGTTTGAATAATTAAGCCATAAGAGCACGGTTTAGAGGCCAGCCCCCGACCGCCCGAGAACCCGACAGCCCCTTATGACACCTCTTGCTAGTAACTCATTGAAGGTACGGCATTACAATATTTTCCCCCGGAACTACCTCGATTAAACTATTAAAATTACCAAAGTTTGCAGTAATACGTATACATGGTTTAGGTCTAGGGCCAGTGCCTAGGAAATCGTCTCCATAAAATTGAACTAACGGCAGGGCCTGACGCCCCCTCCAGTTGCTGTCCACTCGTTAAAGGCACATTCCTGTGTCCCCGTTTTCCAAAATAAATACTATCATAGGTCCAATATAGAATACTAGCCCCCTCGCGCGAATCACTTTGACCCCAAATCGAGCAAGTGCAAAACCCCGTTTTTCTTTGGAGCGAGTTGATCGCTGAGTTTAGCCTGTTTCTTTTACTCTCTGGTTGCCCTTTAGGCTATGTATTATGTATGCATTGAGTTATCTTCTCCTCTCTTCTCTCTCCTTTCTTATTTTCCAGTTTTAAGACTTGATAATGCACGGGGAGTTTAAGCCCGCTGCAGATACTTCGGTACTGTCCACTCGACTATATATGTTATGGAAGAATCGACTAAAATGCTCATGATAACTCGACTGCACAATTTCAATCGTGCAGTCGAGATGCTGAACAACTGCAGCGTTCATAGTACACTAAGGCATATAAGATAAGCTGTAGGGAAAAGACAAAAGAAAAGAACTACAAAAAGGGTGCAACAGAGAGAAAGAACCAAAGAAAAGAAACGCCAACCAAAAGGTGGCGCAGATGCGTCTGAGGGCGAAACGCCTTGTGGTGGCACTCTGCCTAAAAGAAGCGCATGAAACAAACCGGCAGGACCACCGAGTGTTGTCAAGAAAGACACTACGCCTGTTGGATCGCAAACCTACTTTGGGCGCGGCCCGTGCTCCATACATAAGTGCTGAACGCCCCCGAGGACAAAGCTCAAACCCAACGATAGGGCCGCTCCGATCTCTCGCCAGAACTAGTATGACGATAAAATTGGTCGCTTACGAGACCGACAAGGATGGCACAGGCTCGCCCCACCAGATTAGGTCGTTGAAACTGTAGGTAGGGGCGACCCCTGCGAGCATGAAAAACCGCGCCCCTGGCACGTATAATATAGATCAGGGTGCGTTCCACCGCCGAAATTAATCTCATCGACGTACGACAACCATTTGCTGAATTCTGCAGAGAGGGAGGGCGGCAGCCAAAATTTTTATCTGGGCGATAGGATACATTGAATCGAAGGTAATGCTGCTAGGGTATTGTGTCTCAGTAAACTAAGGATAATACGTCACCTAGAATACGATTAGCAGTTGGAACCGTCGTAGTTCACATAGGCCACAAACCCGGCTCTAATGGCGAAACAATATGGAAAGCTCAGTAGGGACGGTAGGCAATTTACAGGCTAGGACGTATACCGGACGGAGTTTCTGCATATCTGACGGTTCCGAGTATGCCGCAGATTTCAATTCATGACTTGTTAGCCTACGCATAATTGTAGTGTACCCGATGCGATCATTATAACTATACACTGTCTTTTACCATATCTTCGTGCTTATGACCATACATTGTTCAGTACTATAGTCTGATGTTTATGACCTTGCATTAATTTGTGCGCGTACTCACGCACCGAGTTCCACCATCCCCAAAAAAGGTAAACTCCGTCGCCGAAGGGATTTGTCCACACGGATTTTGTGGTAACCCTGGCGTGCATCTCATTCTTTCGTGCACCCTGGTAGCGCCGCGCGCTGTGCCGAGCGAGCTTCGAAGCGCATCAGTCTTTGTTCTGGAACCCATAGCCGCACGAAAGACGCTAGTATTGAGAGCGCTGGGATATAGATTTCTGATGCCCCGTCTAGTTGGGCCCTCCGTCGGTCTGTGCCCCTCAAGAGGAGTGGACCTGAAATTATGTTGAGCCCCACGTAATCCCCACCGATGGTGCATCTGTTTTATTATGTTACGGCCAACTGTGTTGCCCCTAATCCGTGCACTTGTATCATACAATTGAAATAAAAGCTTTGAAACACAGTCAACCGCGTCCTGTGTCATTCGATTAAGAAGCGCGATAAGTGACGTCCGAATGGACGGGCTAATCCCACGTGTCACGGCTTGCGGATGAGAATACCCCAAGCCCTGACACGGGCGGTTCGCCACCGGTGTTTGCATGCGAGAATGACGAAATTATGGCGAGAATGGTCCACCAAATCATCGATCGAGCTCACTCGTGAAATTATCATACTCAAATAAAGTATAAAATTTATTAGGAAAACTTTATCACCACATGCGAATGCAACTAAGTTGTCAAGATACTAATTAGGTAGTCCGACGTTAAACTCTCAGGTAATGTCAGATCCCGGTGGGGGCCACTTAGGCTACAAACCGTTGAAGTGTTGGACAGTGATTTAATCGACTTGAATCCAAAACTTTACCTTTTAAACCTACATCATCACTCAATTTCCCTTCAAATTAAGACTGATAAAACAACTTCCTTTAGATTAGTATAGGGAATATCGGTTGGACATCATGACCTGTGAGCAGGATTCGGTGCCAACCTCCCTGAGAAACCTCAGTAGTCATACCAAAATACTAGACACGT
>JASANE010003348.1:0-15939 GCA_030248225.1 Trileptium ribeirensis | reverse complement strand
TCGTAACGCTTTCATTGGCGACTTCGCCGGCTTCGTTTTAAAAAGATAATCTCAATTAAAATGCATAGTTCACTCAAAGGTTATGTACAACTTTACCTAAAACTATGTTTTTCTTAAACCTAAAACTGACTTGAAGTACTAACCTGGAACTAAACAAATTAAAAATTTTGCAATTTTCTCGCCTTTACACAATCTTCTGTCGGTAAGAAATCAAACATCCTACCGACATTTTTTGATGTAATTTCTATTAGCAAACATAATGAATTATTTAAATTACTTCTTTATCGTTTGTTCCTATTGTTAAAATTGTTTAAACTCATAAAGGAAACGGATTCGTAATCTATTTAAACTATTAGTAAAATCTTTTTCGGTCAGATCGTTGTTGCCGCAGAGGTTCATACTGTTTCAGATGGAATACGGGTAATTATTGTTGCTCAGCTGATTCGCTAACGAAAGTTTTATTTTTGTGTCGATTAACAGCCTTCATGATTTCTTGGTCCACTTTGAGTTAGGTGCTTTTAACGCCCCAGTTAAAATATGATCCGTGGTAAAGTAAAGTTTCCTTCTACAAAAATGTGTCACATTATAAAGCTTGCTGTGCATCCCATATGCTAATTACGTCGTCACGAAATGAATGTTCTCTCCAGTAATAGTTCAGCTTCATGTACGCGGTACCCTGGCTTTTCCAATGATATAGGATTGTAAACGCCCTTTGATGTTCTAACTGTTAAGTCCTAAGGTCTAAGTAATCCAGCCATAAGCAGATTAGCTAGCGAATGACTGAATTGAGAAATTCGGTTTCAGTTTCAAAATGTTTTATTTATTATCATACAGTCGTACTAAACTGGGTTTGTAGCGGTTACATACCCGATTTACGCTGTGTAAAACCTTTAACTACAATGAAACGAATTTTGCAACAAATGCTTAAGTAGCTGTTACTATCATAAAATAAGCATCGCTGAATGAAGGAATCGGCCCCCAGGGGAGAATTCGGACCCACCGGCTGGTCATTAGCCAACCGTTTGACTGCCAAGCCAACGATGCACAGTATGCGAGGATATCATTAAGTATCACAATACAGTTACAGACTACGACGCGATGAAACATTTTTCATAACTTATTCGGCGTATCAAGATATAATATTGAAACTCTTGCAAATTGCGTAGAGTAACAAGTGCGTTAATTTTAGTAATGCGACTCACCGGGAACAAACGGATAGCATATAATATGAGCATCCATTTATGTATATTCAAGTTGGTTCTTTGAGCAGCCATATAAATTTCCATAGAGCCATATATTTAAGTTATCATACAAAAACTAAATCTGCATTTAATAATTGCAAACAATAACATCCGGTCTAATGAATTATACGTTTTGAAGATGTTGGCAAATCGTTTATTGCGTCAAATCCCAGTAGCGTAACGAAGGGTATGCGACGCCCGGCGGCAAATAAAAAATGTGGCGCCAGCCACGCAATTGCGCCCCGTACTCAATGATTTTGCGCCCAGCAATAAATAAAGTAATGCAACCCCCTAGTTAATTTTGCATTGTAAAAGTTTGAGTTCAGTCATTTCAAATTTTTGGCCCCATTTCCATATCCGTTGTGAAATAAATTTGTGCTTAAAGAATGAAATATAATTTTATTTTCTTGCTTGCTAAGCAGTTGGGAATAGTCTCCTTTCGAGCGCACCTGTCAACCTCCCAGGGAGAGGCACGTGCCCGCGCTCGCTACGCTTCTGTCAAATCCAATCACCAGAATCAAAAGAGTACAACTTTTATCAAAGTGTTACAACCATTTATTTATTTCATAAACTTTACGCGAATTCAGCAGATGCAACATCCTGAATCTAGAAACATTTACCTGTTCGTTTAATAATATATAAGCAAACTCCATTCTGAGTTATTTCTGCCAAAATCGATATTAACAAATACAGGGTCAGTTTGTTGGCTTAGGGGGAAGTAGCAGTCAGTAGGGCAGGTCGTCAGGGGCGTAGGGGACGGGAGACCCTGGCTGACATTTTGCCAATTTTACCCTATTTTTTGCCAATTCTACCGCAATGCTTGCCGATTTTAACCCATTTTGCTATTTTGCTAAGATTGTCGAAATGCTCGGGGGAACGGATTGAAAGCGGGGAGGGGGTCCGTAGCCTTCCAACAATGTTCAACAACAACGGATATGTGGGAGATAAACAGTGTAGTAAAGAAATATGAATAATATAAAATACGGCTTGGTGGTTCCGACCCCCTATGTCCGCCACCACCCCTCCCCTTCGACACATATGAAATACGATAACAAACGGCGAGACGCGACAACAAGTATAAAGAATTAAATGACTCAGTTAGTAAAACGGTGCTGTCTGTGTTACACCGGATGCCATTGCGTGATAAGTTTTATGAATGAGGAAAACAGAATACCACACAACAATGCAGACACAAAAGCTACATTATATCGCTTCGGTTTAACATTTCTTGATTATGGTAGAAAACCGTAAAACACTTGTAAAACCAATTAAAACCTCTGTACACGTTTTTGACAAAATGACATCTGGCTTGTCAATTTACGTTATACTTGCATGTATACGCTCAATTGTATATATACTATTGTCGAGGCCGCAACATTGTGAGTATTATGTTAGTTTCTGAAACTTACTGCGAAAGATTCCTTTGGTACCTTTTTGCTTTCTGAATGCTGTAAACCAGTAAAATTTGACTAATTTTGTCTGCAGACCCAAAACATTAAGCTAATACCAGTTGCACATATGATCAAACGAACTTCCGAGAATAAAACAATATTCTTTGCATAAATGCCTGGTGTTAGCAATATTGCTATAAGGTCTTCACAGTATCTGAATCATGCTCAATGGCGATACGGGCTACCACACCCTGTTGGACGTCCTCCACACCGGTGTAAAACACCCAACCGGCGTCGGACGTATCCCTGCGACGTCGAAGGTACGGGGCCGGACTCACCCCTGTGCCAACCGGCTGACCGAACGGAAGCCCAAAGGCCATTTCAACACTTGAGGCGCCGGCTTTCCCTAGCGGACCTAAGAAGTGTTTATACTTTCAGTTTAAAATACAATTATTTGTAAACCGCTTCTGTTTTATGTTAAAATGGTTGATGCGCGCGACTAAATATGACGTGGCGTAGTGGGTAAACTGGCAAGGGGACAATCGATAGACAGGTGACGTGGGCATTGGATAACTTACGCAGTTATGTGCAGACATGAAGGTTACACAGAAATAAATAATTATATTATAGAGAAACATCGAACTAGAACAACAAACTATGACGTACCGCTTGTGACTGAAAATTTCGTAACAATAAGATACATAACTGAACGAAGTATTACAAAAATATTAAAAAAAAAACTTGTGTATGTTTCACCGAAATTTTCAGTCACAAGCGGTACGTCATAGTTTGTTGTTCTAGTTCGATGTTTCTCTATAATATAATTAATTATTTCTGTGTAACCATCATGTCTGCACATAACTGCGTAAGTTATCCAATGCCCACGTCACCTGTCTATCGATTTGTCCGCCGTTGCCAGTTTACCCACTACGCCACGTCATATTTAGTCGCGCGCATCAACCATTTTAAATAAAACAGAAGCGGTTTAGTAATAATTGTATTTTAAACTGCAAGTATAAACGCTTACATGCTCAAGGTCCGAGGACTCAAGGGATAGCCGGCGCCTCGGAGGTGGGAATCGGCCTTTGGGCTTCCGTTCGGTCAGCCGGTTGGCACAGGGGTGAGTCCGGCCCCGTACCTTCGACGTCGCAGGGGAGACGTCCGACGCCGGTTGGGTGTTTTACACCGGTGTGGAGGACGTCCGACGCGTCAGGGGTGTGGTAGCCCGTATCGCCATTGAGCATGATTCAGATACTGTGAAGACCTTATAGCAATATTGCTAACACCAGGCATTTATGCAAAGAATATTGCTTTATTGTCGGAAGTTCGTCTTGAAATATATATGCGACATTGGTTGTAGCAATGTTTTGTGTCTTACTATCTTGCATTGTTACTGGTTTACAGCATTAAGAAACAAAAAGGTACCCAAATTAGGTAATCTTATCGCAGTAGTTTCAGAAGTAACGTGACTCACAATTTTGCGGCCTCAAATTAGTATATATACAATTGAGCGTATACATGAAGCATATAACAAATTCAACCCAGATGTCATTTTGTCGAAAAGTGTACAGAGGTTTTAATTGGTTTTACAAGTGTTTTACGGTTTTCTACCATAATCAAGAAATGTTAAACCGAAGCGATATAATGTAGCTTTTGTGTATGCATTGTTGTGTGGTATTCTGTTTTCCTCATTCATAAAACTTATCACGCAATGATTTTCTGCATACCGGTGTAACACAGACAGCACCGTTTACTAACTGAATCATTTAATTCTTTATACTTGTTTAGCTATCGCCGTTTGTTATCGTATTTCATATGTGTCGAAGGGGAGGGGTGGTGGCGGACGTAGGGGGTCGGAACCACCAAGCCGTATTTTATATTATTCCATATTTCTTTACTACACTGTGTTTATCTCCCACATATCCGTTGTTGTTGAACATTGTTGGAAGGCTCCGGACCCCCTCCCCGCTTCCCAATCCGTTCCCCCCCGAGCATTCGACAATCTTAGCAAAAATTAGCAAAATGGGTTAAAATCGGCAAGCATTGCGGTAAAATTGGCAAAAAATAGGGTAAAATTGGCAAAATGTCAGCCAGGGTCTACCATCCCCTACGCCCCTGACGACCTGCCCTACTGACTGCTTCTTCCCCCTAAGCCGACGGACTTTCGACCCCTATTCCGTATTTGTTAATATCGATTTTGGCAGAAATAACTCAGAATGGAGTTTGCTTATATATTATTAAACGAACAGGTAAATGTTTCTAGATTCAGGATGTTGCATCTGCTGAATTCGCGTAAAGTTTATGAAATAAATAAATGGTTGTAACACTTTGATAAAAGTTGTACTCTTTTGATTCTGGTGATTGGATTTGACAGAAGCGTAGCGAGCGCGGGCACGTGCCTCTCCCTGGGAGGTTGACAGGTGCGCTCGAAAGGAGACTATTCCCAACTGCTTAGCAAGCAAGAAAATAAAATTATATTTCATTCTTTAAGCACAAATTTATTTCACAACGGATATGGAAATGGGGCCAAAAATTTGAAATGACTGAACTCAAACTTTTACAATGCAAAATTAACTAGGGGGTTGCATTACTTTATTTATTGCTGGGCGCAAAATCATTGAGTACGGGGCGCAATTGCGTGGCTGGCGCCACATTTTTTATTTGCCGCCGGGCGTCGCATACCCTCGCTACGCTACTGGGATTTGACGCAATAAACGATTTGCCAACATCTTCAAAACGTATAATTCATTAGACCGGATGTTATTGTTTGCAAATTACTGATGTAGATTTAGTTTTGTATGATAACTTAAATATATGGCTCTATGGAAATTTATATGGCTGCTCAAAGAACCAACTTGAATATACATAAATGGATGCTCATATTATATGCTATCCGTTTGTTCCCGGTGAGTCGCATTACTAAAATTAACGCACTTGTTACTCTACGCAATTTGCAAGAGTTTCAATATTATATCTTGATACGCCGAATAACTTCTGAAAAATGTTTCATCGCGTCGTAGTCTGTAACTGTATTGTGATACTTAATGATATCCTCGCATACTGTGCATCGTTGGCTTGGCAGTCAAACGGTTGGCTAATGACCAGCCGGTGGTCCGAATTCTCCCCTGGGGGCCGATTCCTTCATTCAGCGATGCTTATTTTATGATAGTAACAGCTACTTAAGCATTTGTTGCAAAATTCGTTTCATTGTAGTTAAAGGTTTTACACAGCGTAAATCGGGTATGTAACCGCTACAAACCCAGTTTCGTACGACTGTATGATAATAAATAAAACATTTTGAAACTGAAACCGAATTTCTCAAATCAGTCATTCGCTAGCTAATCTGCTTATGGCTGGATTACTTAGACCTTAGACTTAACAGTTCGAACATCAAAGGGCGTTTACAATCCTATATCATTGGAAAAGCCAGGGTACCGCGTACATGAAGCTGAACTATTACTGGAGAGGACATTCATTTCGTGACGACGTAATTAGCATATGGGATGCACAGCAAGCTTTATAATGTGACACATTTTTGTAGAAGGAAACTTTACTTTACCACGGATCATATTTTAACTGGGGCGTTAAAAGCACCTAACTCAAAGTGGACCAAGAAATCATGAAGGCTGTTAATCGACACAAAATGAAACTTTCGTTAGCGAATCAGCTGAGCAACAATAATTACCCGTATTCCATCTGAAACAGTATGAACCTCTGCGGCAACAACGATCTGACCGAAAAAGATTTTACTAATAGTTTAAATAGATTACGAATCCGTTTCCTTATGAGTTTAAACAATTTTAACAATAGGAACAAACGATAAAGAAGTAATTTAAATAATTCATTATGTTTGCTAATAGAAATTACATCAAAAAATGTCGGTAGGATGTTTGATTTCTTACCGACAGAAGATTGTGTAAAGGCGAGAAAATTGCAAAATTTTTAATTTGTTTAGTTCCAGGTTAGTACTTCAAGTCAGTTTTAGGTTTAAGAAAAACATAGTTTTAGGTAAAGTTGTTCATGCCATCTTTGAGTGAACTATGCATTTTAATTGAGATTATCTTTTTAAAACGAAGCCGGCGAAGTCGCCAATGAAAGCGTTACGAGAAGTAACCGGAAAAATTTGTTTTTGGTTATCAGTGTCACTCATCATAACTCATCTTGGACTGAATATATTTCGACAAATTTTTTGTGCCATATCAAAATTGATAACTATGTGCCTTTATTTTTTGCAATCTGGCCATAAATAATCCGTATACGGTCAAATGTCTAAAACTTGACCATAATGCCAAAGTTCTAAGACCCGTGCTAAACGCTAAAGCTAATATGCACATCG
Organism: Trileptium ribeirensis; assembly: GCA_030248225.1. Lineage (NCBI taxonomy): Eukaryota > Metazoa > Nematoda > Enoplea > Enoplida > Thoracostomopsidae > Trileptium > Trileptium ribeirensis. Next base: position 8,971 of record JASANE010003348.1, on the reverse strand, counting down.
CAAATGCTATCAGAAATGAGCCGAAACGTGGTATGTAAGTTGCTCAGTGACTTAAAAATCTTTTCTGGCCAAGGAACCATTTGCACTGCTTGAATTATTTTACCCTTGGCAATACTCTTTGTGTTAATCTCGCCATTAATGAACTCCCACTCGTCCAACTCGTTAACTGCGTGGTGCTCGTAACTGGTAAACTCTTCCCTCTTCGCTCCACGCACAACCTGCGGGGCATCGAAACTGCCTCGCACCGCTGCCAACTTTGCTTTAGGGTCGAAGAACAGGATAGCCAGAATATCGTTTGTCTTCAGTTGTTTGATTTAAATATATAAATATATATCTAGATATATCATACATGCTGACGGTCCGAGGTCTCATTGTGGGGAGGGGGGTATCGGCAGGGAGGCCGTCTTAGGAGAAGGTAGATGCCCTCGAGTAGGGAGAGGTCTTCCAGGGGGTGGTGAGAAAAGTTGATGATATCCGCTACGTCGGAGAGGGGGCGGTGCTAAGCACCAGGCTGTAGGTGGCTGCCTTCAGGGGAGGGGGTAGACCAGTGCTCGGGGGGCCGTGAGGCCTCAGTGGTGCTAGCCCCCAATATCCCTACTTTGGCTTGTATGATATAAATGTATATAAACCCGCAGAGTGTAGACCAGGGCAACGGGGGCGTAGATTGCACCTGAAGAACTGTTAAGCATGTTTGATATATAGCTTGCAGGGCATTTGCAATAGTATTTGTAGGTTTCTCAGTGAGTTACATTAGATGGCGTGGTTATCATGAGTCAAACATGACTGTACCATAACGTTTCCAAGGGGTTTAAGTTCGACCGCTGGCAAACTCGATTGACGGAAGAATTTAGTCTATCGTCCATTATTCGGTTAAGCATTATTTGTGAGCCTTTATATAAGCTACTATATAATATAGCTTTTGTGTTTGTGACACACAAAAGACAACAATCATGATGGTGTTTCTTATGATGTTCCATACAAGATCATGGGGGTAGTAGAGGTCCCTCCGCCGGCGCCAAACACACTGGCGCTGAAGGCGCCGACCCCCACCTCCATGCCGCCGAGCGGATGACCCAACAAGGCCTGGCTGAGTGCATCAAACCTTTAGCATGTATTATATAGGTTTCAAATATCCGGATACTGTCGATAATATATCCGTCAACAAGTTTTCGCGGTAATTGGCAATTTGCTGTCCTACATGCTTAGTGTAAACTAATGCTTGAAAGAATATAGCTTCTTGTCACGACTGCTACGGATAGTCGCTTAGCCTCATATTTTGTGCGGGCATTTGATGTCACAATAACTTATTTGATTGAAGCGGAGTGAGCGAAGTGAACGGACTTCCCAGTAAGGGCGCTAGGTAGAAAGTCGTGAAAATTTCTTTTTTGTCTATTTCTTTCCCATATTACTCATCTACGAGTTGATGGATTTCCAAAATTTTTTATTCCATAGCTAAAGTGATAAGGATGTGCCTTTTAGTTGAACTCATCCAACTCTGACCTCACCTTCAGGGACAAAATGGCAAAGATCATGTATTAAGGACTATTTGCCAAATCTAGCCGTACGGACACAAGTCTTTCGCAGCTCGTATCTCGCGACACAGGCGAGTCTCGACATCCCTGAAGGCGAAGGCCACAAGAGGGCACCGGAAGGTATGAATAATGTTTTAGAGCGAATTGGCAATAACAGTGTGAAAACCGGCAAAGATTAGGGTAAAATTAGTGAAGAATAGGAGAAATTACGAATCATTTATTTTAAATTGGCAAAAATGAAGGAAAATATAGTTCCAAAAAATTCAGAAAATTTACCGCCTAACAACCCCCCGAGACCATATAACCACTAAGTCGAGATGCCTTTGACACCTATAGCAACTATTCTTATAGCAATAATAGTAATGGAAGCTCATATTGCTACAACGATTGTTATAAGAGTACCTTCACACAAATTGTTAATTATTAATACCAACTGTTGCTACAAGCCCTATTAACAAATGTATCAATAACCAGCATTGTTCCTACAAAAATCTTGCAAATGCGTAACTACTGCACTAAATATGTGACAACAACACAAATTATTGCTACATGTTGGAAAATCGTTTTGTAGCAATGGTCATGACCATGTGTATTAAAATGTGCAGTGAGTGCACACATTTTTCTGTGAATGGTAAATTATTGTGTGTGTTTATCTTACAATAAGTGCCTCTTAGGTTATCAAGCACGCTGGATACGACAGTTTTGGTATGAAGCTTTGGACTAGAGCCCAACTTGACTATATTATATCTTGTCATAGGCTTTCAACAGTATTACCGTGGACGAATCCGATTTCCAAAATGTAGTGAATTTTCATTTTTTGGATTTATGTAATGCGTACAGGACACAATGAATGGTCTACATAGGTTTTTCATTACGCTAAATTCTACGGGTTGGTTAGTCTCTTTTCAGTAATTTGGCTATGTATTGCGGGCAGGGCATGAAAAATGTATTATGATTAGGTTTTTGGTACGCTGGATACGAGGGTTTGGTTATCTAGAAACTAGCACAAACAGTTCGTGTGTTTTAAGTTGTTTTGGATGGGTTTACGGTCGACGAGGTGTTAGGGTTTTCGACGGGACCAGATTTTAGTGTAGTATATGCATCAAACAACATTTCTGTTACACGTGATTATACCAAATGATCACTTGATCAAATCAGGCTCGCGCCGTTTCACCCTCGCTTGCGAGTTTACTAGTACAATATATTGCAATGCCAACAGATAACATTCCAATCTAACAAAGCTTCCTCACATTTCAGATAGACACGCATCCTTTGAGCACAGCAACGCTTGTTGAGACTACAGTACCTGCAGAAACAATACCAAAACTTCCAGGGTTCCTAACATCCGAAGAGATTGAGAAAGCTATGGAAGCGGAAGCCAAAGGGGACGCCCCAGAACTGAAAGCTCCAATATCTAGTTTGCTCTATGGAGAAAATCTGTTCGAAGGTGATATAGATACTGGTGATCAATCGCCGGAAGCTTTTGGACAGTGGTTGCGTACTTACCATGAAGATCGAATGAAACTGGCCGAACTTGGATTTGTTTTTGGTGAGATTTATCATTGCGCATTGTAGTTGGGTTCATATTGCCAAATTACCATTGGTTCTTAGCGCACTAAATTCGCCATTTTTGGATTAAGCCAAGAGCATTACAGAAAAGAAGGATAACGCATATTCACTGCACACAATCCCCAAGCTTTGCCTTTTATATACTACTTTACGCAATGTACAAACTAAAGGTGCGACACCTACGGTACAAATTTATTTCCATTTATTTCCGAATTACATCTAGTGGTGGCGTGTAATATATTACAGTTGCGTTAAAACATAGCTACGTGCAGGATCGCTCATTTTGGCGCTGTTTATAATATCATTAATGGCATTACAATACTCTTCTGTACATCTGTGTGTAGTATACATTGCAGCAAGGTTTGCCCGATATTCAATCTGAATAAATGTAGATGTGCAATAATTCTGTTTGGCATAGTAGTTAGAAAAACGGTATTTGCGGATTTGAAGCCTCAAACATTTGTTACTACTGCTGCTGGTGGATGTGTATCATCGACTAAAACAATCAGGCCCGTAGCCACGGGGGGCATTTGGGGGCGATGCCCCCCCCAGATTCCTGCCATGCCCCCCCTAGATGAATCGTTTGACAGATTAAAACTTTCAATTTACAACCTATTGTGAACGTTCTGTTATCGGTTGAATTCTGACCTGCGCAAAGCAAAAAAAAACTTCCTGACAGAATTGACCGATGACTAAAATTAGTAATAATATTTGGCATTCAGTATTATATAAAATTTAAAGTTCCGTTTTTAGATTGACCTGAACTTTTGATGCCGTGTGAAATTTTTTGTTGTTTTTATTTTTAGACATTTCTTCATTAACATTTGGGTACTGCGAGAACGTCAAATGACTTTTTTATATGTTGTGTAGATTGTTATACAGATGTGTTGCTATACACGATAACTATATTTTCTGTTCTATCCGAACTGCTGATAGTTAAACAAAAGAGACCATTTATACAAACAAGTAAGATACTTATGACCATATAAGACATATAAGATAGATATCTCTATACAAGAACAGTATAGTATAGGTATATATAGCTAGATAGTGTTACGGGCTTTCCTTAAATATGCGGGACCCAAAATCGCAAAAAATTTTTGTCTCCGATTTTGCTCAAAATTTGCAAAGGAAGGTTTTCGGGGTTGAAAATTTCATTAGTGGTGGAATTTTTAAGATCCGACCAACCGTTGACCCTATGGGAGACTTCGACCCGCTGATCCCCACAACACCCGAACATGCTACCTCAAAGTCTCATTTACAGGCAATGTCTATGTGGGTGGAAAAAAGAAAAAGAATTGTTATGTTCACTGCTTCAACCATCAGTTGCACCTAATAATCGTGCATGTTTGCGAGAGAGTTTCAGCATTACGAGAATTTTTCGACACATCAAGTTTGGTCTGCAAATTCTTCTCAAGACCAAAGGTTTTGAGTGTATTCAGGAATCGCAAAACAACAACAATGGCGCAATTATTAGAACACCGGTGGATTGGACACTACAAAACTACCAAATCAATAATTCAAAATTATGGGGTGATTGTGGCAGTTCTACAGGAATTAGTTACTTCTGAAAATACGGAGCTATCGTGCATTGCAATCGGGTTGTTGACTAAAGTACCGGAAAAACAATTCTGTTTTTGCGCGCAAGTAATGATGGAAGTCCTCAGTTTGATCAAACCAGCAGACAGAATGCTGCAGTCCAAATCAACAAGTCCTGTCACAGGTTACCAACTTGTCACCGCGACCATGTCAGAATTGAAAAATCTAAGAAATGGGAAAAAATTTGAAGATATTTTGTCAAAAGTGAAGGAAACAGACATTGTTCGTTTATGTGAACCATCCTCAAAGCGTCAAAGGACGATGCCTGCTAATTTCGCTGATTATGTCGTAACTGAATCAACTTGGGGTCAGACAAATGAGCAAAATTTTATATCTCAAACTATGAAGTCATAGACAATGTCATCGCCGAATGTTACAAACGCTTCTCGGAACTAAATACAACATTAATGGAGAGCTTGACCAACTTACTTCCAGTATCTCAGTCATTTCTCCACTATAGCCGCTTGGAATCCTTGAGTACTTTGGTGGAACAAACCGCTGCCGGGTCTCTTTTTAACAACAACCTATTGAAGCATGAGCTTCCCGTTGCCAAAGCTATGATTAATTCAAAACTTTGTGATAACATGGAAAACTTCGACAATCGTAACAATTTAGAAACATTTCTAGCTTGGTTCCGTGAATACCGAGAAGCCTTCCCAAATTTATATATTTTGCTTAGCGCGGCAGTAACTTTCGGAGTCTCCACTGCAACTTGTGAAGCAAGTTTTTCAACGGTGGCCCGTATTTTAACACCGTACCGACGTTGTATGGGCCATGACCGAAAATGCCAACTTGTCGTCTTGGCTTATGAAAAGAACAACACCAATTTAATCTCCACACAAGATGTTATTAATGAATTGCGAAAGCGTTCGAGAAAACTCATTGTTTAATCTTGTCTGTTTTGAAATTCTGTCATTTATAGCATATAATTATAAGCATACAGCATACTAAAAACCACGCACTCGCTGAAGTTTGTAACATTTCTTCTAAAACGTATTTTTAGCCGCAGCCTGAACTCGCAACCCAGAAACTGACATTTTTCTGGGTTGAAGAATTTAAACCCAATAGTCAGAATCCAATATTTTATTAGGCAAAAATGACGAAACTCCTTCTCGAAACTGCACTGCAGAGCTGTTTAGCACTAAAAAACTTATGCCCCTCCAGATGTGTCAGTTGCCCCTCCAAAATTCGGACGCTGGCTACGGGCCCGAAAACAATACCGGTTTTCCTGGTATAGCGATCAATTTTTTACATTCAAATAAGCATAATAGAGTTTGAATAAACTTTGTAATGACATTAGCCTGTTGGCTTTTGTGACTGCCTCGGAATTTTAAGGTTGAAACATCTTCGCAGTTGACGTCGCTAAAGTACTCAATTTGTGTCACAAAAGGTGATTATTTTATACATAACTTTTAGAAAGACCCATTTTAATCATGCAGAAGCAAAATTTTTGATTAGTGCTACAATCTAAAATGTGTAGTTACGCTAAATATTCTATTGTGAACACAAAACGCTGCCCATTGATTAATTTTCGTAAAGTTTTGTTTGTTTTTCAACGATCGAATCTCTCAAACACCGCTCATTGTTGCTGCTACATTTTTACGTTGTTAACTGACTTCCTATGACATATCTCAAATAATTTCGCAAATAAAATTCAGAAAAAATCTGAAAATGAGTTCGATATTTAAAGCAGGATTGTTATTAGCGAAGCCAGATGATTTTCATATCACCTTATAAGAGATGCAGTAACGGTATGAACAGTAACAATTCGAAACTAGCAGCACAATTTTTACCATAATATATAGTCTATATGTATTGTCTGCTGCACAGCCGATTGAATCGAACGAGCCAAAGTGTTTGTATTTTCCGATTTACGGCTATTACGGGGTCAAACGTACCATAAGGACGTAAAAATTGCAACAATACATGACATAGCTAGTGTTTATAATGCGCTATACACCATATTCCTAAACTTTTGTTACAACTCGAATTATTTAGAAAACCCATCGAGACATTTGACTATTTTTCTAATGCATGCCTTTAACGCTACGCGTGAACTACTACAATCTTATGCATGTATCTCCCTATTTAAGAGCAGGGATGGAACAACGCCATGTTTTGGTAGATGAACTTTCATTGGCATGACATAGAGTGCTCAGTCCGCTTTTTACGGTTATGGTTTGCAACTAAATTGTAGATGAGGTGATTATAGCGCAATTTGTTCGCAGCATATGTGACCTTAAGCTTTTACTTCACAAATTAGTTTCAATTTCTTCTAGCGTTGTACAAACTGTTGCAGGCAGGCCGATTGGACCACTTAGCGTTTGCGTTAGAGTTCTGCTTGCTGACCACTGAGCTATGACGATGCTGTTGGTTTTGATCCTTAAGGCTCCTCAAAAGGGGAGCGACTTCAATACACAGCCAAACCAAAGAATTCAATAGACAGCCAAACCAAAAAATTCAATAGACAGCCAAACCACTACGCGACGAATTGAATTTTAATGCACAACATTATTTTGTATTTAGTTGCACGAGAGTAACTGCATATAGTAAAGGGTTAAATAGCTTGCCTGTAAAAGTAATATCGCTGGGACACGCGCGCGCAAGGTAAGATACCTTGTTGAGTTTAAATTCTAGTGCCAAAGCAAATTTTATTGGGTTTTTACGGTTATAACATACATGAGGAAGCAGAGATTCAGAGAAGGTTACCCCTGAGACCTCGGTCCCTTACCATCGTACCCCTTCAGGCTCTATCCCCCCAACTCTGCCCCCCCCATCTCCCCAGGCGCCAAGCGCCCGGGAAAATTTGGCTAAATGAGTAAAAATTGATGAGCATGAAGTAAACTTGAATGAAATTGGCAAAAATTGGGATAAAATTGGCTAATATCGTATAACCGCCCCAGCCTAATCTAATTTAGTAAATGTGTAATTTTATATGTTGTTCGAAAAGTACTGACTAGCACAGTAGAATAGTTGTTCAACGCGTTTATGGGCTAAAGAGTTAAGCTCCTTTAGTTGAAGGCCTAAGGCTTGAATCAGTTCAGCTTATGTCGAAAAACTTTGGCTCAGCTCATTAATGCGAATGCGGTTCGAATGGCATATACATAAAATTATATGGTTCACATGGAAACTTTTTAACGCGTCGAGGGTGTGAGCTACATGGTACATCATATTAACAATGTTCGGCTGGAAGCATGTAGCCTAAAACACACCTTCGATGTTGTTCCGTTTTGGATCATGAATTCACCATGCTTGCACATTACCTTAGGTACATGACGGAGCGTGCTATCAAACAATCCATTAGCTTCATTGCCTGTGCGTATAAAAGTATTTAAATAATGTATCCACATAAAATCAAATTAATGTCACCAACCCAACGGTCTCACTCATAGATAAACAATGTCCGAGTTTCCAGGGAGGTATCCAGAAGGAAGAAGCCTTCAACTTTCAAGGAAGTGTCCGGAAGGTCGCTGGGACGGGGAGGGGTGCGCCTCAACTTTTGCGTAGAGGACAGCACCTATAGGTTCGCCGCTTGCGGTATATCAAGAAAAAGACATCAGTAGAGGAAAAATGCCGGTTTTGCCCCCCCCCACCGGTGGTGGTGGTGGTGGTTGATGTATTGGGAATGCATATGTGTATAGGTACATATGATTAGTATACATGTATAGATATATATGTTTATTGTATATATATACAGATATACATCAATGCATAGATATACATACTAACACATGCACACATATTTACACACTTTACACATGTAAACACATACATATTGGTATTGTCACAAATAGGAGCAAACGTTTCGGCCGTACCAAGGGCCTCATCAGGCGGCTGTAGGCTGCCGCTACGTTTTTTCTTTCTATATTAAACACAATTACACAAATAAACACAAAGTATTCAATTACGATATAACTGTTTTAATTTCCACTTTCTCTTCCTAGCATGAACTGCTTTAGAGTATACATATGCCGTTATGACAATATTTTCTTCCGTAATCACACAAAGTATATGACCTGGCTCTTTGTTCAACCCGAGGAGTCCAACGGTAAAGTCGAATGATTTGAAATGTTCCACGCGATTGTCTGGACGAAGAAAATGTTCGTCACCATTACATACTGTCTCGACAATATTCTCTCGATAGTCGCCAATTAAGAATGAGCGTCCTGGAACGTCATTTTTCACATGTTGCTGCATAAGGTGATTGGAAAATTGGAGCTTCATTTTGATACGACAATAACTTTCGTATGCAAGCCTTTTTAAGACATTTT
>JASANE010003347.1:0-50646 GCA_030248225.1 Trileptium ribeirensis | reverse complement strand
GGTAATGTGTCGACATTTGAAACAGCATTTGGATCACTTGAAAATATTAAGTCTAGAATACTACTCTGTCGTGTACACACTTCTACATGCTGCGTCAAACCCGCTGATAGAATGGTATCCATGAACTGGTCATCAGTTAGTGGCCAAGTAAAGTTAATCCAGTCAATAGATGGTTTATTGAAATGTCCGCAGATACAAATGCTCCAGTATTTATCACTACTAGTAACTGATTCGATCCACGTAGAAAGACGATAGTCATTTTATGGAAGTGAAGACGGCGGACGGTATATACAGCCAGTAAAGATCTTTCCATTCGGAGACATAATTTCACAACAGGCAGCGTCTTCGACGGTTGTTGGTATATTGCCAGTACAATCGAAGGCGCTTAGTCCGGCTCTGACTAATATAACTACCCCTCCTCCACGTCTCCCGCAACGATCTTTTCGAAACAAAGCATAATTAGGTATTTCAACCTCACTGTCGTCGTTCGAAACCGAGGCCCACGTTTCCGTTATACAAACAATGTCATAATTTGAGACAATGAAAAGTTCTAAGTCATAAAGCTTATTTATAATTGACCTAACGTTAATTAACACACTCTTATAACCAGAATTAAAATTAGGCAAACAGGTATCCGTATCCTTATCAGCAAAATAACAGTGGTTGATGTCATTACAAATAGATGAATTATTTACAGGAACAAAAGAAACAAAACAAGAATTAATACAGTTAGTACAGTTGTTAGGTACAGGGACACCAGACGTTATTTCTGTTGACTGGGACACTACAAAATGACTGTCCGTCCATATCTCTGGGTCCCTATTTCTCCAACCACCCTTTTCCTGTTTTTTCGATTCCAAAACATATTCGTTTGTCAAGTTTTCGATTTCCTAATATTTTCGACTTTACCGATTCTACAGATCTCAGACTCTTAACATTTCGAGTTTTCCATTTTATCTTTCCGATTTTAGCTTTTCTCTTTTGCGCTTCTAAAATTTTCGTTTGGTCTCAAGTTTTACATTTGGTAATCTTTTCGTTTCTCGGCATGCTGCCTCCCAAGATTCAAATTTTCCAAACGCCATTTCACAATTTTCGATACCCCAACAATTCCATTTTTAAGTTTATGGTATCCCTATATTTTTAGTTTACCGTTTGTACTGTTTTAAAAAACGTTTTTTCCGATTATAGTTACCCGAAGTTTCCTTGTCCCCAGATTCGCGTAAAAATGTCTTGCTGTTGCAGAGTTTTCGCTTCCGTAACATTTTCCAATATCCAGAGTTTCACTTTTCTCGATTCGCATTTCCAACAATTTTCACGGTTCCCAACTCTTTCCGCGTTTACCAACACTTCTGAGTTCATTGGTTTTCATTCCCAATCATGAAATGGTTTTTCAAATTTTCATTGGCAAATTTTCCATTTTCCAATATTTATCGAGTTTTTCGACTCCAAATCTTTCCATTTGTCAACATTTGCCATCTACAGAGTTTACTGTTACACAACTTTGTAGTTTGGCAACCTTTTTCAATTTTATAAAATTCTAATATCCGCGCATTGTTCCAAATTTTTCCCCTTTACCTATATTTTAGACTTTTCCGTTTCCACACTTTTCCTCGTCTCGACATTTTCCGTTTTTTATTTCGCAACGTTTTTCCCTTTCACAACATTCAATGATTTTCCAGATTCTTGTTTATTAGCATTTTCTCTATTCCCTAGATTCTCATTTCTATAAATTGTTCGTTTCCAGTATTCAAAGTTTCTAATTTCCAACATTTTGCAGTTTTTCGAGTTTCAGTTTGATCGATTTCAATTTTAAACATTGTTTGGTTCCTCAACACTACCAGCTTCTTGGTGCACAATGCATATTTTTGTTTAGCGCTAATTATTTCCAATAATTTAGTGTTTTCCACGTTTGCTGTTTGCCAAGGATTCAGTTGGCCCACCATTTCTCGACTTTTTGTCGCAATCATCCCTGTGGTCTTGACTGACCCAATTGCTCGATTGTACAAACTGTCCACATTGTTCTAATCGTCCCGAATGTGCTAATTACCCTAAACTGTCGTAATCGTGCCATCAGTCATATTAGTTTCTATTGTCCTGACTACCACAGTTGTCCGAACTTCTGTATTTGTCTCAATTGTCCAAATGATCGCCATTGTTCCACTCGTCCCGATTATTCTAGCTGTACCAATTGTCCCGACGGCCCCTACAGTCCTAATTCCCCCAATGTTGACATCATCCTGACTGCTCCTATTCACGCGATTGTACCCACTATCTCGATAGTCCTAATTGTCCCTTTTGACTCAAATTTTGACGGTTGCCCTAACTTTTGGATTGTCCACATTTGTCCACTCACCTGAATGTCCCAATTGATTCTGCTCTGTAATGCCTTCATTTTTTAAAAGTGGTAATTAATGGAATTGTTTAATGATCCCGATTGTCTTAAGTGTTGCAATCGAAATTAAGAAAATTTTATTGCAAATTTGCAAAAATTATAAAAATTTTAGAAAAATTGGAAAAAATGGAGTTTCTAAAAATTTAAAAAATTTACCCAGGCCCGGCCCACCTGTGCCCCCCAAACGCTTCTCTAATAAGACGCCCCTCTTCCCCGCGCGCAACCCCCTTTCTTTCGAGGACGTCCACCTCCCCACCTTTAGGCCTCCCGATACCATCTAGGCCCCACAAAAGCCGATAGACTCTGGGCTGGGTACACCAATCGTGGATGATACTGAACGCATGATGTCATTCCGATGTAATTTTGGTCTAGCCAAACTGCCCATCGAATTTGATCACCTAATATGCAGCGTGACATATTGGCACATGCGCTTTGAAGCGCCGTACTATCGGTACGTGTCATAGGGTCTGAGGACATTGTCATACGTTGGACTTAGGTTCCAAGTGCAAGGGAGCATATCCGGACTGCCGGCGGTAAGAGACATTCGGTCTCCAAATGGGTAAGCCGGCAGGTTGGGGAGGAGTTAGATCACCTGTGATGTGGCGGCAGCCGAGAACTTAGCAGTGGGAGATCGGAGCGTCAAAGGGGATCTAGTTACCTCCCTATGAGCGTGTATAGTCTTTCATAACAATCGCACAGTTTCCCTTTGCATAGTTCCTTAAGTAACCGACCAACAGCTGCTGGAGAGCGTAGCGGTCATGTTTCCGAGGTTTTGATCAAAAGAATTCAGATTCGTTCAGCAGCAACGGTAAAAATATCCATAGAAAAAATTTATCACAAGTATTTCAAAATTCTGTTTAAAAATTTTCATGCAAAATGCAAAATTAGATGAAATCCATATTAACCCTTTACCTCCGAGCTAGTTTCTGTATCCCGCAATATTCGACAAACTCAAACCCACGCAGACAATTGAGCATTTGTTGCGTTGGTGAAATGCATCGATTGGTACCAAAATTTTATCTGTATCTTCATAATTGACGAAATTCCGGGGAGGGGGGAGATGACCGAAAAACTTACTTGGCTTCCTGTCTCATGTAAGGAATATGAGCTTAGGTTAAGGCTTGGGCTTAGCATATCGAGAACGACATAGAATGCATTATACTTTGGCCCGCAATGGTAACTTCGCCCAAACCACTAAGCTATCTGGTGCTCGGTTTTTTAAGGAACCTCGCAAAGTGTGCGAATCACATCGCGACGTACTTAGCATAATGCGTTGTAATATGCGATGACACTAAAGGGTAGAACTAGTTGCGTTGCATTGTATCCACTAAATTCGACGTGCTCAATGTATTTTTACGTATATGAACGCTCTTCTGCCTTGTTATAGACTGACTCTTAGCAGTTTGTTAATATTTTAACCGCTTAATTGACTTCATAGCTAGTCTTTATTAATTTAGTTTTATATAAACATGTATCGTTTTTAGTTCTGACAACTGTTGCTGGAATGGATTTGTGAATTTAGCTTATTACTAAATTTATGTGGCAAGCAATATTTAAATTCTCATTTTTAAATTATTGCAGTTCTCGATTCATTTTGGAGCTGAACCAAGTTTCAACGGCAGCGCAAACTTTGACGTATATAAAGGCATTACACTTTTATGGTTGGCGATTTGGTTAATGGTAGCATAAATCAATCCGCTTCAACTTAATCAAGTTGTGTCTCTAATTGTTGGGGTGCAATTTCAAATGCTTTCGTTTTGATATCGAGATATGAGTGGTGCTATGAACCTAAGGTTAATAAATTCCACTTGACAAGGGAACGGCAAAGGGGTCTTTAGACACACTTGTGGATTATGAAAATTATTTTCGTCATGTTGAAACAAACTTTGAGTAACGTCAGAAATGTAATCTAAAGGCAAGGAACTTACCAAAAATTCACTAATTTTATAAATACAAAGATTGTCTGTAATATATGTTGCTAAAATATGTTTTGGGGCAGCAGCACACTTAATTTTATTCTCTACGCAACCATGCATGCACGAAATAACAACCTTTTATTCAACCCAGAAATCAGGATTTTTTGGAAAAAATTTTGAGGTCAAATCCAGGTTTTCACGCTTCTGGCATTCCCACGCGTACAATAGCGTGTTCTCCACTTTTTCACAGGTGTAAAGAGAAACGAATGACATGCTCAATGTGATGTATAACAAGTGATACAGGCTCCAGTTTCCAGGGAGTTGCCTTTTGTCGGGGCAGGCCTTTGGCCTCGCAGTTCGGGTTCAGCCTGTTGAGAAGTGATATATGCAGTAACAAACGCCACCACTTTTTCATTTTGTTGCAGGACGTAGGGCCTCTGGGGACACTAAGAAAGTTCAATTATGGAACTTCAAAATAAACAAAGCGCAAATTTGCTAGAGCGTTGGCAACGCGAATTAGACAAATTTTAGCAATGTAAAATATATACTGGAAATTGCTTTATGTTGTTGATGTTTGACACACATGGGAAATTGACTGATCACATTTCGCTTTTGCCTATCATGGGTCTTTCTTGCAGTAAATCACGATATATATAACTAATGTATTTCGTAATACAGGGAGCATATCAAAAATATATAAGTATATGTTAGTATTGTCTTGTGCTTTAGTAGAGTATACAAAACATTTTAGTAGAGGTCTGGAAAAGGTTGCAAGATTGTTTAGAATGCTACAAACCGGTATATGCGTGCAACAAAATGTGCTTTTGGATTTTTGTACAGATTTATATTCTGGAGTTGTATATTGGAACTATGGTTAGTCAAGAGTTCTTAAGAGCTTGGTTACTGATGTGTAGGCTGTCCGGATAGTCACCTTCGTCCCCCAGCGGACAGAATTGCTTGTTGACGAAGTGATTGGCGTTGTTGTTGCAATCATTGATCTGTCCGGATTGGAGGGAGTGAGCCTTGTTTGGCGACGCTTGGTGATCATGAAAAACATATATTAACCGTTACAATGGCAACAGATTTGACGCGTGGAGCCTGGTTTTGAACGACGACAGTGACGGTGCGTTCACCACGTTAAAGTGGAGGTTGTTCCATAGCCGCACTACCCGATGTGTAAAAAAAGTTTCAGCGTATCTCCAAACGTGGTGTGTGACTCGTTTGAAGCTTGTAATTGTGGCCACGAGTTAGTTCTGAGCCTTCTGCGAAGAACTTGAAAATGTCAAGATCAATGCTGCCGTGGAACATTTTATAAATCAGGATTAGGTCGCTTCTCACTCTTCGACCCTCCAGGCTTTGCAAACCCAAGAAGCGAAGACGTTCTTGATAATTGAAGTGGTGTATGGTTGGCAAGGGCTTAGAGGTGTGCCGCTGCACTCGTTCAACAGCGATGATATCTCGATGTAAATAAGGACACCATACATTTACTGCGTACTCTACGTGAGGTCTGACCAGTGCTCGATATAGACAAAGCCAGATCTTTTTGGACCAAAATTGGATTGTGCGTTTCAGCAAATATACCACGCGGAGCCCCTTGCAGAAACGGCAGCGCAGTGCTCAGAGAATTTAAGACTGTTGTTGAGAACGATGCCCAGATCGATTTCCTGTTCCGTGATGTTTAGACAATTTCTCATCAATGAATAGGCTACTTGTGGATTGTCATATATATCCACAATGCATCACATGATTTTTCTGTTGATTGATCGTAACACAACATTCCAAACAAAATTGGGTTAGACCATCACAGTCACATTGCATGGCATCAAAACTCCAATCAGGACAATGTCGAATAATACGCCTGGCTAGTCGCAAATCGTCTGCAAATTTGTAGACTGCTCCAGAGACATATTCATCGACGTCATCGACAAAAATTGAAAACAATAACGGTCCAAGTACGGAGCCTTGTGGAACACCGAACAGTACTTGTAACAGGACTCCACGATGACTTGCAGCCATTTAAACTAACAAATTGTCTGCGACCCGTCAGATAACTCTTGAACCATTCTAGCAGATTTCCGTTGATACCATACATTTTTAGCTTTACTAAGAGAGCATCATGGTTAACCTTATCGAACGCTTTTTGAAAGTCGATGTAAACCACATCCAGCAATCGTTGTTATCAATACATTTAGTGGCGAAGTTCAAGAACTCGAGCAATTGTGTAGTTGTATACCTTTTTGCTATGAAACCATGTTGAGAGTTATATATTAAGTCGAATTGTGTTAAGAACGTAACGATTTCGTCACGCACTATGGTTTCCATAATTTTGCTAATTGATGGTGTGAGACTAATTGGCTTGTAATTTCCACAGACCGCCTTGTCACCTTTGCCTTTATAGATAGGAATCACTTTAGCGTCCTTCCACGATGCTGGAAACACTGCTGTATCTATGGACTGCTGAAAGTTCTGTGATAAGCTTTCTGCAACACAGTCTAGTATTGTATAAAAAGCCGTTCGAGGTACCATCTATTCCGGGTGAGGCATGCTGTTTTAACTTCAGAAGGCAGCGTGTAACTTTTTCGGCCGTAAAAGAAACTGAGGAAAGAGTTGCTGATGTTTTGGGCAGGTGCTGCGGAGATTCGAAAACCTGATAATTAAAGACAGAAGAAAAAAATTATTGAAAATTTCGTAATCTTCAGGGCTAGATACAGACCAGGAGCCGTCGGGTCGTTTCATAGGCCAATTGTGGATTTTATCAGCTGGCGCTTTTGAACATATTTGAAGAAGGATTTTTTATCTGCATCAATATTATTAGCGAGCTTTTGTTCGTACGCTTTAATAGATTCCTCAATGTCAAAGTTTGCGATCATCGATTTTTCCTGGTACTTCTGCCAGGAACGTGTTGTGTTAGATCTTTTATACCGAGGAAACGCATTTTGTTTTTGTTTAATCGATTTCCAACAGTCAACCTCAGCCCAGATTGGCTTACGAAGCCTGCTTCCAGATTTATATTTCACGAATCGCTTAATAGCTTGAGAAAAAATGTTTCGAAGATGTGTCCAGGCCATTTCAGGATCATCTACATCACGATATATTTCACAGGATCGGATAAATTGGTTAATTGCAGGCCACGGAGCTCTAGCGAAATGTAACGTTGGAGGCTTGTGACGTAATGGAGTTGACACGTTGTGGTTTTGACAACGAAGTAAAAATTCGATACAAAGATAATGTGATGACTTTATAGGAGGTAATGTGTCGACATTTGAAACAGCATTTGGATCACTTGAAAATATTAAGTCTAGAATACTACTCTGTCGTGTACACACTTCTACATGCTGCGTCAAACCCGCTGATAGAATGGTATCCATGAACTGGTCATCAGTTAGTGGCCAAGTAAAGTTAATCCAGTCAATAGATGGTTTATTGAAATGTCCGCAGATACAAATGCTCCAGTATTTATCACTACTAGTAACAGATTCGATCCACGTAGAAAGACGATAGTCATTTTATGGAAGTGAAGACGGCGGACGGTATATACAGCCAGTAAAGATCTTTCCATTCGGAGACATAATTTCACAACAGGCAGCGTCTTCGACGGTTGTTGGTATATTGCCAGTACAATCGAAGGCGCTTAGTCCGGCTCTGACTAATATAACTACCCCTCCTCCACGTCTCCCGCAACGATCTTTTCGAAACAAAGCATAATTAGGTATTTCAACCTCACTG
Source organism: Trileptium ribeirensis (assembly GCA_030248225.1). Taxonomy (NCBI): domain Eukaryota; kingdom Metazoa; phylum Nematoda; class Enoplea; order Enoplida; family Thoracostomopsidae; genus Trileptium; species Trileptium ribeirensis. The sequence goes on along the minus strand of JASANE010003347.1, from coordinate 42,612 downwards.
TCGTCGTTCGAAACCGAGGCCCACGTTTCCGTTATACAAACAATGTCATAATTTGAGACAATGAAAAGTTCTAAGTCATAAAGCTTATTTATAATTGACCTAACGTTAATTAACACACTCTTATAACCAGAATTAAAATTAGGCAAACAGGTATCCGTATCCTTATCAGCAAAATAACAGTGGTTGATGTCATTACAAATAGATGAATTATTTACAGGAACAAAAGAAACAAAACAAGAATTAATACAGTTAGTACAGTTGTTAGGTACAGGGACAACAGACGTTATTTCTGTTGACTGGGACACTACAAAATGACTGTCCGTCCCCCGGCTGCGTCATGGGAGGTGTGCTCGACATTACCACTGGTTGTAAATTTACTTCCGGCGGTCCGTTGGATTTATTTGAACGCTGTCGTCTTGCCTCATTGAATGCTGCTACCTCCATTGGTGTGCGGTCAGGGTTTATGAATATGCCACGATACATGTGATCCTAAGGGAGACCAGGAAGCACCTCCGGCTAAAACCAATTTGCGGTCGGCCTCATTTTTGAAGACGACCTTCAATAAACGTGGCTTGTCACTAGTTCTACCCAGACGGAACGCGTTAACAATGTTTTCAGCTTGAAAATTAACTTTAACAAAAGTTAAGCAATGACAGCACATAGTCAATATCATACTGCTTCCTTTCACTAGCAACGCTACTTTTTGATTCCTTCACATTAGGAATGATAATATTATTTTTACGTCGAGCCCTGTCATCGATTTCACCGATAACCTTGGCAGCTAACTGACCTTCGTTGACATTACTACTCAGGGAGCCACTGCCAGCCGACGGTGCGTTAGACAGAAGGCTAGACGGCGTATTACCTGGAGAAGCATGAGTTACTGTACTACCAACCAGACTATCCATTTTGATCGCCAGCACCTGTACCATGGACTCAAGTCTCTCCTTATTTGATTCAAACTTAGCAAGTCGGCCCTCCAAGGTGCGAAGTGTATCCAGATCATCATCGATTTCCATACGACAAGAGGTACAATACCATCGGATCCCGCTTTCGGGTTTAGCTGCATCAGACATGGTGGTACTGTTGACTTTAGCACATTTCTTGTGAAAAAGGTATTTACACTTGGCGCACGAGATCTTTGAATCTATTTGCGTGAGGCGTTGTCCACAAGACTGATCGCCGCATAGCTTAGAACAGAGAGAGAGTTTTTGCCGATGCAAAGGCGAAAATTATGGATTCGAATCCTGCTCCAGCACTTAGTTTCGGATCCCTTTCATCATCGCGCTCCTATTGGTAGTCCAAACCGAAAACACAATTAGTGTTAGGCTTTTAATGCTAAATCGGATTCAATTTACAAATGTAGATAACTGAGCCCAATCCCAATTTGGGCTTATATCAAAAAGTGGAAATGTGACTCATTGACTGGTCAGCATAAACAAAGATCTAATATAGTTGCATATCATAAGCATGCTGACATGGTACTTTGACGACAGCAACAATAAATTTTGGAAATATTGAGCTATTCCACAGTTTATAAAATCAATTTAATCCTTGACGACTGTAAAGTTATTACATAATTTAGGTAATGTGTTATTTGTTATTTTTAATATATATGCGAACTGAATGTGGTACAGACTTCAGCTTTATTGGCATCGTTTTGCCTAATCTGCTTTTGTACTTATTAATAGGTATCGTTGTTTTAAAACTGGGCATATTTGGTAAATCTTGGTATTTTTATGAATGTATTTAAATCAGGCTTTCACTACATTAAGGCTGGATATAGACAAGTTGCGTCTTCAATATGGACTAAAACTTCATGCGTTAATCATTTGTTTATTTTTAATCTTTTAAAACTAGATCAGTGCTGACCAATAGCACGGAAGTCTTGCCGAAATTAGTCACCTTTTGTGGTTTGCTTAGAATATTTAATCGAATTTGAACCCCGTATTTTGGCGAAATTAATGTTTGCATGTAGTGCTGAAATGATAACTTTTTGTGGGTTTTCTAAAATATTTAAGGAATTTGGGTGTACGGTCCGTATTGTTTTGGCGAACGAAAATTTCATGTTAGCAAGTAGTGCTGAAATATGGTACTTTTGGGTTTTTTAGAATATTTAATCGAATTTGATTTGGCGCTCCGTATTGTGTTAGCGAAAGAAATGCTTTGCGTCTTCTACTGCGAAATGTCACTGGCTATTAGGTGGTTATCCCAAGTGGATATTAGTTTTGGCTTGGGTATATTTGTGTCGCTGTCAATTATTGTGTTATATATACATCAAAGGTGAAGTTTTCCGCGGAATGATGTACGACTTTTTTAGTAAAAATTTTGGATATTATATCGGTACGTTTAACCGACATTTTGCAAAGGTTTGTGAAGTTTTGTATAAGCAATTTTTGTTTCTCACCTTCGATTGGTCTCGCATATAAGAGGAATTTTCTATTAACCTAATAGCTCAAAATGTAAGCCTGTTTAGATGTCAAGTGTGAGAATTTCCAGGATATATTTGTTTTAGGTTTTATTATCTACTTGTATCATGGTAATGCTGATAAATTCGAATCATCTACGAAAATCATCTATTATACTTGAAGATCACAAAAATTTATCAACGTGTGAACAAATTGGTCATCATATCAGTAATGTTGAATCTTGTCAAAATATGCTATTGCAACAGCGTTTATTCGCTAGTTGTAGTCACGACAACGATATTAATCAAGGCATGTGCATAAATAACTTTGAATCTACCTCTTTATTGACAATGTCACATAGCACAATTACTTTGGATCAAAATGGCTCATGTGTTACCACGCTTCCCGGATTGTGCGCACAATCGAGCGGTACATCGGTCACGAAAGAACGTTCATCGGTTAAATATTTATTCTGCCATAATTTTATATTATTTTTGAACGCAATTTACAAGCATCCAGTGCCGTTTTTGCTACAGCTATTACTATCGAAACGCGAATTTTTGTGCAGCAGCTATCAACTTGCTATCAGATATTTCATTGCACTTGTAATTCTGCTTTGTGGAAGTGGTAAGTTTTTAGTTTTCAAGTTATATATACAATAAATGTAATTGAAACGAAGTTACCTAAATGAGCTGAGTTTCCACATCCAGCTACAAAAATCGTAAAAATTTCCTTTTTTATCCGTACGCGGATATCTTAACTCATCACCGAATGGATGGAACTTTTTTATTTAATGTTAAATTAATTCTATTTTGTGCCCTTTCATGAAACACTAAACCCGCCGACCACGTCTTCCGTGTCAAAGTAGTCCCCAACGGGTCAAGGGTCACATTTTTTGAATTATGGCCAGTCTGGCTATCTTTCGCGATCAATATTTCGAGATAGATACTTCGCAGCGTAAAACGCACAGAATCGTCTCATCGAAAGCTACAACTTTATGTATTTTGTCAGAGTGTCATTTGCGACCTATGAGCCAAAGTTTAAAAATTACCACAAAAATGCAAATTTCAAAATTCAAGTTTTTTGCTTGTTTGGGGTGAACTGTGTGATTCTAGGGTTGTATAACAAACAAGTTGGCTTCATTGTTTCAACACCATATTGGCTGTACTGTTAACCCTGCGTGACAGTACCGGAGCAAAATTTGGTAAATTTTCGGCACCAAAAATAGTCAAATTTCGCCACATTTCCAGTATAGAGTTATGTTGGAACGTGTCTATATTTTCATAGTTGCTAAATACGATAAAAGCCATCGTATTTGCGTGCTATGTATCAAATAAGGCAACTTTAGGGCCCTTCTCCGTAAAAATGACTTTTCAAAAATGATAATTTTTATCAAAATTTTAGATAAATTTCAAAAATTTTAGATAAATTTCAAAAATTTTGTCTTTTAGGTCATTGGAGAAAAAAATGATTATTATTTATATATGGCTAAAATGACCGTACCGTTGTCATTAAAGCATTGTCGTTGTATAATTGCTATCACTTGACTCTGAGCGGCCTTAGGGACCTGAATTTGTAACAATAAAGTGGTCAATAATCCAGAGTAGCAACTATGCATACATGTAACATATATATATATATATATATGTATATATATAGTCCGTTCCCTCTCGCTTTGCGAGTTACTATTTTAGCTATGTTAAACCTTAAATGACGGTTTAATTCTTAGATATATACGTATCAACGTCAATATATATGTTAATAATGAGGTTATCCAGTTTGGTAGCAGTATCGTATTCTTTTTTCGACAAACCGACTATGAAAACACAGCATGCTCGTTTTTTCATTGTAAACAACATATATAACTCACATTGAATCTGGGCACACGTCCTGGCCTAAATTCGTTTTAAAGCTTATAATCTGAGCGTATAAGCGTGTCTTTTGTAATTTGCCCTTTCCCTGATATATACTCAACTATTTTCTGTAGTGCACGCCGGCATACCGAGAATTATTTTCTTGTGTTGCTTCTGTGTGGACGGACGGCAATAAAATTAAGAAATCTACAAACATACAACGAGCAGTTAGATACGTAGATGTTTCGATGTGGCTTTCTGAACCGTAGAGTTGAATGGTAATAAAATTAACATCGTATCTTCAAATCCCTATCCATAACCAAAACGACGCAGTTTGATAGTAATGGACTACAGTTTATGAATGTGTCAAGCAACTACCATCACTATGAATGTGTGTTTTCTGTTACTACCTTATCTTCTTGATTTATCTGACCCTGCGGTTGTAGGGAGCTTCCGTATTGACAGCTGCTCGCGAATCCCTGTTGGTTGCAGTCCGGCCCATGACACGAATTGGATCGTTGCGCCAGTTTAGGATGTTACGCGAATAGCGGAACCTCGTTTGTAACGATTTGTCATTTCCATGTTGCGATTTGATGTTTCCGTTGTTTTGTTAATACAATGTTAAATAAGCTGCAGAAATTCTATATTGATAGGATAAACATTTTTTATTAAAGTATGATTCCGTCTAAATGAATGCTAATGCTTCACTATACTCATCAACATCAGATTAGGACTAGGATAAACAAATACTAAATTTTACTAAGAAATTTAAGTTTTATGATTTGTTCTGCTTCGAAAAATTTCATCATTGCCAATACAAAAATGTGTGTATGGACCACAACTGGAGCATCAATTACGAAAAATTTAAAACACATTTGTTGAAGCGAAGCGAACAGAGTTTCATCAAACGGCGGCCAATTGTGTAAAACATTTTTTTACTGTCTGTGGCACGCGTGATTCGTCACCGGTCCGGGTTGATAGATTTTATTTTCACAATTTTTTATTCGACGATTATATATAATCTGTCACCCGTGTCTTTGTGTTTGCGCAACACTATTCAATGATTTTCTGCTCAAGTTTTCACAAAGATGACGCGATTTTGGTCGTTTGGGTCCACCAACATTTTATTTTATAACTCTTCTCGTATCAAAAAAGTAAGCGGCCGCTGTCGCCTTATCGAGAGGTACAAATTTCTGTTACAATCCTTTTTGTCAAAGCTGCGTGGGCACATTAAAAACTAGTAAACGTAATAAATTACAAAAAGTGTGCGGAGCAGCAGACTATTTGGTATCTGCCATTTGGTATTTGGTATCTTGTATTTGGTATAGCAGCAGTATTTGGTATCTTATTTGTGTGTACATGTGTTTCAACTAACTAATCAATTTATAATAAGTGTCACGTTTTAGGCAACTGATGTCAAATCCGCCATACAAAACGCTTGCTAGCTAATTAGTAACATCAGCTAATTAGCTGTTTAATTACCTAATTAGCATCCACGATAAAATAATAGAGCTTTAAAAGCAACATATTCATAATCTGCGACATCGAAAACCCCCGAGCGTAACAAATTAAAAATTTTGAAGTGATTTTAAAATTTGCATAAAATTACCTAATCAGTTATTTAATTAATCAACTAATTAGCATATACGGTCAGATTTTAGAGCTTTAGAGATGTCATATTCTTGATCAGCGACATAGAAAACCCCTTGTGCAATTTATTTTTAATTTTTGAGCACTTTGAAAATTTTCAAAAAAATAGCTAATTAAAAATTACTTAGTATATATATAATACGTAAGCTAATTAACTAACTAATTAGCATTATTAGTAAATAGGTTAAGCGAATAGTAAATAAGCCCCAGATTCACAATCACTAAGGCACCAAAACAACAGCTTTATATATAGACTAATTATTTATTGAAAAATATGCAATTTTTGTTTGTAATTGCTAAAAATAGGATAATACGTCTAACTAATTACGTAATTACTAATTAATTAAAGCAAATTTTGACAAAATCTATATGTCCTGCACCTGTCCGATATCAGGTCTTTCCAACAGAAACGTTTTTTAATCGGACCAGTAATTATTGAGGAGTTCAACAGATGGACAGATGGCGCCGAATTTTCCTCCTCTGTCGAAAACAAAAACGCTTCGATTTGCTCCAAAATAATAATCCAAAAATATGAAAATGTTCAAGGTTTTAACAAAGTTAACGGTGACTCCAAATCAGATGAGTACGCCTGGATTATTAATCTGCTGAACACGTACAAGTAAAACTTTACTGCTCTCATTTACTTTAATACACAAATAGGCCGCGAACATAGCTGTCCGACTCGAGCATGCCAGCATTTGTCGGACGTGGACAAACATGCGAAATGATCAAATGTGCGCATACGCAAATCCCGTTCGTATATCGAAGAGTACGTGTTCGCGTTCATAAAAATACTGATTCCTTGGACAGAAATGTGAATGCGAATTTTTGCACGAGTCAGTTCGTGATGTTGGCAAACGACAGTGATGGTGTTCGCACCTAAAATGTTTTCATGCATAAGCTTTTTAAATTGAGCAAGCAAGCAAGCAAGGTTTCAATTGATGGCGTTAGTGGGAAAATTGCGCAAACTTCTTTTATTGGCCGTGGCTGTCGTTAAATACTCATCTTCGGATGGATGAGTTTCATTAAAATTTGTTCTATAACAAAAATGATGACGATATGCCCTTTATTTGAACGCGAACAGCTGCGACCCCAGCTTCGGGTCAGAATTGCAAAAACATTTTAAACGTTCCTTCTTTGCCAAATCAATTCTTCCACAAGCGGATTTCCAAAATATTGTGTGTTTTCATTTGTTTGATTGTGTATAGCGTGCAGAGCATCAAAAATGATTTATGCATAGATTTTTTCTGAACGGTGTATACAACGTTTTGGTTGGTTATCTGAAGTCCAGCGTGCATATGTCATGGCTTTAAAGTCAATGCACCCGATTTCCGAAATAGTCTTCAGTTGTTTGGTTACATATTGCGTTCAGGGCACCAAGAATTGGGTATATATATATATAGGTTTTTAGTAGGCTGAATACGGTGGTTTGGTTATCTAAAGTCCAGCATGAATATTCCATATCTTTTCACACGTTTTCTTTGGGTTATGTTAAATGAACTCAATTTCTAGAATATCGTCGTCTAGTTTGGTACGTAGCATCAAAAATAGTCTACATATATTGACGTTTTGCAGTATGCTGAATACAGTTGTTTGACCACATAGATACCAGCACTAATATTTCATGCATTTTCTGAGTTTTTAGTAGGTTTAGGGTTAATGAAAATGATTTTGAGAAAAGTTTTGTTTTTAATGGATTCAGGATTCCAGAGGTCTTTAAGATAGTATATATATCCAACGCAGCCAATTACACGCGATTGCACAAATTGGTAACTTAAAAATGAATTCATGCTCGCTCTGTTTCACCTCGCACGCGAGATATTAGCTTACTTGCTAAGGCTAAACAATGGCCCTATCTATAAGTTTATTTAACACGTTGATTTCGTTCTTTTGAACCTATATACGTTGGATTTATCGTTGCATACGTTGGATATATATATGTCGTTACACAGTTGTGGGACCTGATTGTTACTGAAAATGCTAAATTATCGATATTTTCTATATTTTGTCATTTTTTCAATTTAGCTGACTATATCAATGGTGCATAAATTGAAAAGCATGACGCTTCAATGCGCTTTAAAATAAACACGTATTAGTTGTTTTAGCCTCCCTAGGGGTCAAAAAATTTTATGGTGGTTGATCAGAATCCCGGTTATTTCTTGGGGATAGGTTGACGCAATTGCCATCGATTAACCGGTCTACCGCACAGACGTGGGTGGACATCTCCACAAAATTATGGTGTGTTAATATACCCGAAGTTTGAGGCAGAGCTGTCGAAGTGGGCTGATTTCAGACGCCAGCATGTTCATTTATGGCGAATGTTTTATTACCAAAAATATTCTTTTTGCAATCCGTTACGGTAAACTCTTGTAATGATTTTAGAATTTACATTTCCTTGATTCTTAAATTGACAGCTCTGGAAAATAGAATCGACTTATGCCATTAGGATTGTGCTTGCACTGCTCTGATGATTTCCTGCAAAAATTCTTATAAAACCGATACGAATAAGTAATTCAATACATTTTGATTTTGGTCATTTGGATACTCCAACATTTAGGTTATAACTCTTGCCAGAGTCGTCAGAGTAACAATGGAAACCAACAGGAGCGGCGACTTTGTTGTTATATATACATTTTTTGGCCAATCAGTGGTTTTCGGTCTAATTTTTAAAATAGCCTAAAATTATTTTCAAATTTTTTAGTTTCTTGTTGAGGGTGAACATTGTGTAGCATTATTTATATAGTCCACGGAACACGTAGGTTGCATTGTTTTAAACATACTGGGAATGTTAATAACTTTGTTGACGGTCTTGAGTATAATTAAAAAATTTCTTGGACCCTAAACAATCAAACTAACATTTTGCAATTCGTGAGTTTTGTGAGTAGTTGGACAAGAAACAATTGGAGAAGTAGCAGTAAAATTATGGCTGCGTAATTACATTCTATGGCGCATCGGATAAAAATTTTGCGAAAAAAACTACGATTCATTGATGTGTTGTGCATGTGATATGTCGGTATATGTACACCTCTTCCCAGTTGGTGGTGTTAGGTTTCAGTATACACGCTCCCAATGATACATGCAATTGACATGTCTCGGCATAAGTGCACCTTATATTTTTTGCGTATCTGACCTGAACCTTAGTGTAGCGCTGTATTGCTTCCCACGTTATATATACCTCATAATATCTGGATTATCAGATTAGAAAAAAATGGAAAGTATAAAAATTAGAAAAAAAAATTTGACCAGGGCTGTGTCAAGGTCACCTGCAAAAATTTTCAAGTCCGCCAGTGGTGCTAAGCTTAACGCTACTATATATGCTAAGAGTACCAGCTGCCTAGAGATATATACTTAGGTGTAGTGCCAGTTCATATCTATTCACATTCAGGTGTTAAACTCCATCCGCACTATAACACAGTGCTACATTTCGGGTGTGCATATACCAAAATCTAGACGGACAACACAATAGACGGTGTGCGTATTTTAACGCCTGGCATTTGTAGTTATCAGTGGGCGTACGTATATCGAAATCTAGCGTTGACAATTGGAAACACGACACATATGTTCGTGTACCTAATATCGCCGCTGCGCGTTTCACACACAAAATTTTTGCATCGTTGACTGCTATTGGTATATATAATTGGTTCACTATATATTAGCTGTTATTGGTTGAACTAAGTTCCAGTTTTGTTTAATATTTATGAATCCCGTTCCGTTTAATATTTATGACGCAAGCTCTCCGCACCTATAATTATGTGTATGTATATATGCATAACCCATGCACATGCTTTTCTTTGGCGTTTAGTCGAAAGCAATACACGTGAACCAGTAAGCTTTCATCTCGTTTACATATTTATGGCGGGCAGACGCAGTACAATTATTGTGTGATGTATGTAGTTGCCTTTATAGGTATGAATGATTAACTATGTATATTGCCTTCACGAATATATGCATTGTTCGATACACGTGTAGTGTCGTTTTTGTGTATTATATATAACCAATGTGTGTTTGCTGACGCAGGTATATCATGTTCTCTGAGAGTATCAAGCAGATATTCTTGAAACGAGGTCAGTTTTATTTGGTTTGAGGTCATACTGGTATGGCATGGAACTTCTTAGGGACGTAGCACTTATATATCCATCCGATAAGCAGTCAAGGAACATGCGTACGCTTTCCCGTTTCAACAGTTTTATATGTATATATACGGATCGAGTGGCGCAAGCGGAGTTTCGACAGACGGCATTTAGCTGGTCATAATATTACTGTCTATCTTTGTCAAGGTTAGCCCGTAATTGCGTTGCGCTTTATTGCTATTTTATTTCGACTTGTAATTGTCCCAAACTGATTTTAGAGCTATTTTTTGCTTCCGAGACCCGTGAACGGGTACGCGGTGGTGATTAACTTTTTACCGTGTATATTCAATTATCCTGGAAATCCTTTAATTCAATATGGACTTTAGAAATAAAAGAAAATATTACAGAAATTGGGGACTATTTTGTGTGACCAAAACTGATGTTTTTAAACTTGATAGCATTGTATGCTAAAACATAACATTATATATAACCATATTTTTACAGAGATGTATTTATAAAATTTAAACCTTTATATCTCTAACGAACGAGCACAAAACGCAATTTAAGGACTTGTCAAACCGTGACTGTTTGAGGAGGGTTATGCTTCAAAAAAGCAAATCGTAGCCGTTTACAAGAAGATTCTGCTGGCAGTATATATTAAATTTTATCTGAAACCCCTGGCTCATAATCTGCCGCGTCGATCTTTAAACATATCCGCCGGTCACGCATGTTTTTACTGTTTCGATTTTCCCAAACCACTTCCTACTTGCTAAATTAGGCATCAAAAAATCTGCGGTACCTGGTTACATATATATAATTGTTTTTTCCATGGTGCAATTTGAAATAATTCTTTGTGCGGCGTCAGAGTATGATTTGACCGTCGATCATGTTGGAGGGGAGCAACGCCTCGCATTGGAGCAAGGTTCGATTGAATTTGGAAATACAGAATAACGTTTATATAGGTAGTACTTTAGCATTGTAAAGCATTGCACTACAAGATGCTGAACTCTTGGAACCTGGCCTTCCTTGTGGCTAACTTCAGGTGCACTGTTGTATTTTCTATAAAACGAAATACAATTTGTGACGATTATATGTCGTACGCATGCAGCAGACATTATATTTTTGGGTACTAATAAATATATATCATCACAACAACCCCATAAATTCATCAAATGCACCCCAAAGGCGGGGAGCTTTTGATTAAGAATTTATATTTCATTGCCTGAAGCCTGGTGTAAGGTACAAAATCTGCGCTACATCGCAACACTCCCTGGACTAGAAGGTTAGATAATAAATAAATAAAAATAATCGCTATGGACATCAAGTTGAGTTATGACCTTAATAATATTCTTCATCAGAAGCACCCCTGTTGACTATATATACTTCTTTAATTGGATATGTCGTCCCGTGAGCTTGATTGTCGAGTATCCCTTATCGTTTTGGGCGCAAAAGCACATAGGACAATAATAATAACGTCATCTTTCACAAGAACAAATTTACTACAGTTAAATGTTCATATGTATTACCGGATCACGGAGAGCGCTTCAGTATTGGCTCGGCCGGATTTAAAAGCGTACGTAATGCTTTATCATGTTTCTTGTGCGTGCTGTTGATAACAGAACAGTGGTTTTGTCTGCTTAGCCTGCTGGGTCCCTCCGCAGAGATACGGTGGAAACAGAAACATTGGTGAACCGAGCTCAGCGAAGATAACTTTAAATTTGCAGTAGGAAGCCGACCAAAAGGCTGTTCTGTTGAGAGAATGGCGGTGGGTTGCGATGTAGGGTGGAAACCAGTTTAAACAGTTTACAGCCCAGGGACGCAGTATATCTTTCTTTTTATACGGAAGCTACTTCCAAACTTTGGAAGTACGACTTTCATGGACTCGACTTCAATTCTATTACAAGATGACCTCCAGTGTACTAACAAGTGGCTTACTTACATATAACTTGACTACTTTTATTCAGTATTGTGACAGGAGTACAAAATAGAACAGGGAAGCAACCAGCAGCCGGAACTGTTCGTTTTTAAACTGCAACCGGAACGTTTTATTATAAATCTATGTATGGTAAACCTTGAATGATTAAATAAAAATACTGTAGCGTAGTACTGCATACATAGTGAATCTTGCATTGAAGTTGAAGTCGTTTTCCCGTGATCGATTAGTGATTAATCGAAATGAGTGCCTTGGGATTTATCTGTTCGCCAAAACGATAAAAATGTGTTCTACTGCACATCCTGTGTAAACACGACACACTGAATACATACGCCACGTATTGAGGGTACTGCAATCATTATCGGACTTTTTTTCCTCGCCACCAGTTTCTAGACGTAATGTTGCCCTAGGAATCTTAAAAATATATATCTAGTTTCTCCAATCCTCAATTGATATTACATAAAGGCTCGTTTTTCCGAACAGGTGTGTTATACTTGAAAACACACGTTGCTAATACTCCGCATTTGAAAAGCATTGGGTGCGTGCGTCTTATAATACGCAAACATCTTTAAGAAGACAAGGGTAATAACAAGATGTATATATATAATGAAATTCTCTCTGAAATGAAATACATGTGAATTTTCTTCAAGCATGCGAGGTAAAAATTACCATGGTGAGGTCATTCAGAAGTAATGAAGTAGCTAGCTATACATACCAGTAGTGCTATATATATACCAGTAGTTGTATTGAAGCGTTATGTCTCCTAATCTGAATAACTGCAACTGTACGATAGCAAGTTCCCACACAATCCTATAATAATGGGGAGGGGGAATTGACATGACAATCACAGTACAAAATATTTATATATATTTTGTTAGACCAGCCTGGGTTTAGGCGTAGAGCAGCAAAACTTTATTTGATCACCATAGGAGGAAAACCTGATATGACACACTTCGGGGGAGAACTTGATATGATCCTTAGAGAGTACACGTTGCTCTCTAATACCAATTGTGCCGCAGAAATCAGTTTAAATTTAGGCGATTGAGCTATTTACTTCTTTTGCATTTTGCAAATATCCAACTATTTAGAGCTAGCCTGAAATACCCATCGTTCAACGATTGCTCCTCGCAAACACATTGTTCTCGAACTATGTTGCATCATTTAGATTAATTTCGGGTGAATCAATTGATTATAATGCATTTGGCAAATGTCCAAAACTTTTGATATATAAACGCCAAGTGGGATGTTGCTCAGCGATTACTCCTTTTCCCATATTGTGTTCGAAGTTCGCTTGTGTCTTTTACATTAATTTCGGCAGACCTAATAGATTCTCATGCATTTGGCAAATGTCCAACCACCGTTTTGATATTAATCAGTGTTGACCGTTTACTCGTCGAACTACGTTATAACTGTGTGTCTTGCGGTTTCACTTGCTGCGATTCGACTAAACTGTAGTATTCACATTCGTTGCTGTGGTGCACCTTTAATGTATGCTTACTGTGTCCAACGACACCATATAAGATAAGACTAGTCTATTGCAGTGCTTTATAATTTATATAAATGTTTAGATTTACATATCTATATGTACTTAAATTCTCTCTGACACGCACTGTTATATTATTATTGAGTCGAGTTCAGTTTGTAAATTTATGTTTATACAGTGTATAAGATGTTAATGTGTCATCGAATAGGGATCGTGTAATTGTTTAATTGCAGTCGCAGCAACGAAGAATATTTTCTTAACGATCTCTTTCTTGCTTGAAATATTAATGGAAGCGAGTATATATAATTCATTTAACATTTACACTTTAAATAAATTGGTATATATCTCTACTTTAATTATATATATACTATTTTCGGCAACGTATAAACTAACATGTGTAATTATAAAATATATATAAATATAGAGTTTAAATTTATCATATACATATATATAGGTATATATTAGTATTATGTTCTAAATGCTTCGTGGGAATTGCATTTAGTATTCATGAATATTTGAACGATTGTTCGATTACCATTCGCGGATTCTTGAACTCGTCGATTAATGACATTGCGCCTCGAGTGACCGTGAAATTTGAGTCGTAAAATTTCAAAATTTGCTTACTTGCCATTATTGCTGCGGCGTTATTGTTGTCTGTGGAAGGGACAAATGAAAACTATGTTTAAAGCTACATAATACTGAAATCTGTAATGTGTCATGATTCTTTTCTTTTGTTCCACGCAGCTAAACCAAACATTTTATTATCATGAAGAAACGACATATACAAGCAAGACAAAATTGAATCGGTTCGGGTCAAAAGGGGCCCGACAAAATATTTTATGATCGTAAAACCAGAAATGGTGCAGATATCTGAACTAATTTAGTCTCAGTTTGTACAGCGCAGAAAGCTGTACACAATTGTTTGCCTAAAGGATGGATGATTTGTGTTAAAATGGATTGTAAATGGCTCATAATACCCAGAATGCACGAAAATGACAATATCTGTCAAACACATGACTTCGCCCTCTTCTGATGCTGCTACACAGCCCCGCCAGATTCGTTTCCCGAAGTGGAATCCGAGAGCATATCACCACAGTATTACATGGCCTGCACTGGTTGCCCTTGGAAAACGCATACTGTGTAAAGTTTTAACTATAATTTTCAATGCTTTTTCAATTGCTAACAAATGTTTTTTTTATTATTATTAATGCTCTCTTCTGGAACGCCACCACTGCTTAGATGCATGCTGCAGTTGTTATCCGTGGCCTGACTAGCCTCTAGCCAAATTCTTTGTATTGACGTTTGTCGGAGCGATGGTTTTCGATCTTTGGGTCCAATATCTTGGAATCTTCTTCCTTGCGACCTAAGTGATCTGAACCTAACACGACTACAATTCACGAGCAGACTGAAAACGTATTTATTTTCACACTGATCGTATTTATAAATCGCGCCTGGGTAACTTTTCTTGAAATAGGCGCTATATTATTATCTCCACACAGGACACTCGAAAATGACTACAGGTTTATTGGTGTTATTGATATCATTCTCTAGAGCAATTCAAGTTCTGTATAGCTGCACATGGAGTGTTGCTTTTGTCGTTATTTAGGTACACCACAGGATGTCGTTAAAGATTTTAGATGGCTCTGTAAGATCCAAATACCCAAAAACAGTAATATCTCCGCAACCGCTGTAAATATGAGTGTTATTGCCCAAATTTTGCAGAGAAATTCATCCTTTGTTGTTACATATTACGGGTCAACAAGCGGGTATATCTCTTGAATATTCAAGCTACATTTCTAATATTCGGATGATTATATAAGTTTACTCAACATAGCTGCTTCGTCTCTCTAAATTGCATATTAAACACAGAATTACAATTGTGATTTCAAGCTACTAGTGATATAATACCTCAGAAAAGACATTGAACTTCATTTTTATTTTGGCCATAATTTTTTGCAGATATGATGGAATCTTGTTTATTTACATCCTACTCGAGTACTTTTGGATAGTTTGCTGCTGATCTGCGTTATGGGGATAAATTCAACGAGCAAGCTTTATCACGTTGATAAGACTTTCGTAGCGGATCATTTAGTGTCAAACTACCTTGGGATGGTAGTCCTAGGGCTTTATACCTTGGCTGAGGTTGATGGTGGCCCACAGCATGTTTATTCTAGTATAAGCGATATTTATTGTTTCATTAATATACGATAACATGGTTTTGGTGGAGATTTTTTGAGACTATTATGAAGCCAGTTCAATTAGTCCTAATGAAGTTTTTCTTAAGCGTTTGAGTATGTTTCTTCAAACGTGCGAATTGGTTGATGCTCCCACTTAAAATTGGACTTCCTAGTTATGCATTTGGCGTCATAATGTCTAAAATCATCATTTTTATGGAATTTTTTATCGTGACAATTTTTTTATACATCCTTTAGAAGTAACCGGAATTTTAACTTTGATCTAAACAGTTCAATAGCATTTAGGCTTATATATATATGTAGCGATAGACATTTTGCTTCTGCAGTATATGAGCGGTTGTGTAGGTGGAAGTTAGTATGAGCTGAACATTGGTTGGAACGGATGTTTTGTCTTGTTTTAAAATGTTTGGGTTAGCTTATAAACTTTAAAAAAATAACATTTCACAAAATCATATATAAAGTCGCAATTTTCTTGATGTGGAGTTAGTTTTGCGTTCGTGTGGCTTGATAGTTCGTTCGAGTAAAAAGGTTTGCGTGTGCTATTGCATTGCGGTTTTATTCTAGTTCTTTAACTTGTTCACAAAATTCGTTTTACTGGGAAGCATATGTTCAGATTCGCTTTGTGGTACTATAGCTGTTAGGTTGGTATAAATCGGCGCAAAGGCGCTTCGATATTTGGCTGACATCGGTTCGGCGCGTCAGCGCTTTGATCCGGCGCGTCAGCGCTTTGATCCGGCGCGTCAGCGCTTTGATCCGGCGCGTCAGCGCTTTGATCCGGCGCGTCAGCGCTTTGATCCGGCGCGTCAGCGCTTTGATCCGGCGCGTCAGCGCTTTGATCCGGCGCGTCAGCGCTTTGATTCAGCGCGTCACCGCTTTGGTCCGGCGCGTGAGCGCTTCTAGTGAAATAAGGCGCAATTGCGCTTCCTCTTCAGTAAGTCTGGTAAAGCTACCAGTCGACACGTCCAACGGGTAACTACCATTCGGTACTCTGGAATTTTTTTAGTATACTAAAACATAGTGGGGTTGTTTTGTAGTACGTATATACTCGGCGACTCGTTAAATATATATATCTGGCTTTTCCAAATCACTTGGAGCTGAGGAGGGTGGTGAAGATACCCTGGGGTGATCCCTCATTTTAGCTGGTTGCAATTGTACATGTCTAGAATTGCAAAAGCCCAGCCAATTTTAGCCCCGCAGGGAAAGAGTTGGTGTTTTTTAACCAAATTACGGGAAAACTTACATCCCATCGTTAATTTTTATTCGCTCAATAAGTTCCTGGAGACTTGAACCAGGGGATGCCAAAATTTACTAGGGGCATGAACCAGGGGAGATCGATATATGTACCTGCCCCTATTTGAATAAGCCTGTATACTGCAGCCGAGAAGCTGTAATATATCACATTATTGCGTTCGGCTTGAACGTGAAGGCTTTAATTCCACCGATAAACACTGTAGTGAGCCTTTAAGATTCAACATTTTCCTACGGAAAGAAGTTGTAGAAAAAAATTTTGAATTATAGTTGCTGCTGGTAACGACTCTAATGATGCATATTTCAAAACGCAACCGAACAAGGATCCGTACTACGTTCGAGCAGGCAATGTGGGTCCGACAATTTATTGCTCTGTGCATAGTCGATATGCGCAAAATCCGTACCATCTCAACTGGCTTCAACTCGGCAACGATAACTATCCGAGGTATGCTACAAACAATAATTGTTCTGTCAAATCTACATTAATTATCACGAGTCTGTATATATTAGATTTGTAACAGTAGATTTTCTATTTCTAGTCAGTAGATTACTAACAATTTATTTAACGGTGCTTGTCTTTGGACAATGCTTTTTTTTGGAACATGATTTAAAGAGGCTACACAGTGTTTTAATGATTTTACTTACCTTTAACTGGGCCGGAACGTACTTTAACTGATTGTATTCTGAAGTTTTGCGCGAACCTTCCAGTGCTGTAAATCTTATTTGTTAAATATGGTAGATATGGTCATATATATTCTGTTATAATCTGTAGTTTAATTGAAATCAGTGGATCGCACCCTACTGTTTCTAGTATGGATGTCGTAATGGTAAATGGATGGGCTTTTTATTAACTTAGCCTCGGCGTGGTTTCAACTATATATAAATGACCTTTGGAAATTCGTCAATGCTGTACAAATCTGACCTTTGTCTTAATTTGTAAACGTTCTGCTACGCGGCTGAATGCTTTATAGATTTTGCGTAGTATCTATTCCGCTTGAATTCTTAGCATGATTCCAGAAAGCATATATACGTACGTTAGCTTTGCAAAAACTTTACGTGTCATTCCGACCTGTTCACATTTTTTTGCAGAACACCTCTAACTGACTTGGTTTATTCACCTGTGTGCCTCGTGCGCAGGCCTAGTTGTTTCGTCGTTTGATCAGTGCGTCTTTGCACGTTGCACAAGGCGATAGACCCATTCGATAGGGCCTGGAACGATAAGTAGCAGAGCCAAAACGGGTTAAGCTTCCGTGACGAAGCCGGAAACGTGGAGCAATTATTTAAAAGACGTCAGAGTTTTTGCATCAACGACCCACTTAGAGGAGCCCATTCCAGACCGAAACGATCCTGTGCCTAAAGTAGCAGAGGCGCTTGAATGTCTTGGGAATATCTGGAGGTTTGAGTTTATATCGATGGGTCGAAACATTATGTTGGAAGGCGACACCTGATGTCTTTCAGGTTTCGTTCGCTTGCGAAGCGTTAAATTTTTCATATGATGTTTATATTGAAAGGAGACGAGCGGAATTTTCTCTAATAGCGCTTAAACATACAAAGAATTTTTGTCTGTCTTTGGCAGTCATGACTAACCACCGGAAGCCTGACCTACCCACAGCCGTCCAAAAAGTAAAGGGGAGCTTCGGGATGGGGGGGCTGCTCGATCGAAATTTTAAAGTGTTCGGCTGTAGGGGTAGAGTAAATTTTGCTTTAGTAGTTTTAGTCCCGTGCAAGTATTTTCAGACTTTAGCATTAGACTTAGTGGTATATAAATAATTAAAAACATTTTGCATGCTGAAAACATATATTTAGAGGCAGAAAATTTTTTTGGATTTAGTTGCACATATGGATTCCGACCCACAGTTGAACATGTGGATGGCGGGACGGACGTGCGGAAAATATCACGAACATGTGGGAATTGAAAAGTGGGGGTCCTCCACCCCCACTATGGACAGGTCAAGAAGCGTTGGTTTTTTAAATATTTTTTATTAGATGTTCTAAATTTTACGTAATGTTGAGCTTTACCATTTTTCTACCGACAATTGAAAAACGGCTGTCTGCTTTGTTATTTAGCCGTATAGTAGCACCTGATATTTTAAGTTATACTTAACTCTTTAAAAGGGTGTGTGATCGAAAACGGCAACCTTGATTGTTTTTTTTGTGGCACAAGTCATTTAGATCTATGAACCAGAGTTCAAAAATACCGAAAACGTGAAGTTTTAATTTTTTTTTGGGTAAAAGAGTGTCTTTCTTGGTGCAGGTAATCCATGTTCGTATTGTATTCTTTAACATATTGTGCGCGTTGGTTTCACTGTTTTGAATTTTAGCTGTTGTGGGACGCTGAAGTTTCCGCATCGAAGCAGTCAAATTTAATATTTTGAATTTTGTTTCACCTAAAAGGCTGGTTTTCGAAGTTTTTGAAATCGGCGAAAACAACTGCGACCCACGTGCCTATAAGTTAAACACTAGCATCCAATGTTTAACAGTTGTTCCTTATCCAACGCTTGTTTAACAGTTGTGATCTGTATATTTTTGAAGTTTTTGTTTTTTAATCATTTAAGAGAAGCTCCAGATTTTTTAAATATGCTGAATTAAACAAACTCATAATAATCATAGAATAGTCGAACCGTTTTAGTTAATACTAGCCGTAGTTCTGTCCATGAAATATAATCATGTGTCAGATCATATCACATACATTCTACATAGTCTGTTATATATACTAGTAGCTTGTGTTATCGCCAAAATGGTGAATATTAAATATATTATGTAATTTAGAGAGATGAACACAGCTATATTGCGCACTGAATTGCAAAATGGGTCACCAAGTATCAGCCATGTTGCGTGAGAAGATATTATGTAGCTTCTTACTCGATTATTTCGCTCACAATGTGCAACTAATTGAGTATATATTCATTACTCTGCAAAATGACACTGAAAAACACCATATACCTAGAGTGGTGGAGATATTACCATTTTCGTATATTTTGGGCCTCATGGCCTGTTTTGAAATAAATCTAGTATTCTGAGGGAACCGCGTACCAAAGCATAATTTTCAAACTTACAGAGTTTATGTACTCTACAGAATTAGCCCAATTTGACTCCGTATATCTACACTGGTTGTCTGGTGTTACAATAAGTAACGTAAATTTTTTGCCCCATTTGGACCGCTTTTTCGGGGGAAGATGTTGGATTCCGGCTTCGCGTTATTTCAAGGGCGAACAATCCGCGCAGACAAAGTTGAGTAACGTAACCTTATAATCCAAGTGTAGGTATTGTTAAATTAAATAACGATTTGTGAGAATTATTCGCTTCGCTCCTTGGACTCGGCACACTCAGAATTCAGTACCTCTAGCGTGAATAACTTTGTGTTATTTATTAAGATGATGTTTCGTCTGGGTTTCTGAACACAAACACCATTTTGGTATATTTTGTATATACATTTTAGCATTATTACCACTGATAATGAAAATCGTATGTCCGATTTATACGAGCTCGATCAGTCCAGTTGCTCAGGTTGCTACAATTTAAAGATCAAAACAGTATCGTACGAACGCGACAACGGCCGTTTTATTTGTCAGATTCAGGGACCGAGCGGATTTTTGAAGCCTTCTCGTGAAGCAGTTGTTACTGTTTTGGGTAGGGTTTTACTTTTGTACTAATATTATATTTTCTACGATTTCCAATTTGACTGTGTTAAACATATAATATTTTTCACTTTCTTTCAATGGTTTTAATGTCAATTAATTGATATATAACTTTGAGTCAAATGGCTCGATTTACTAAATTCGAAAACTTGCTAGAGACAGTGTATTCGGTGAATTGCTGTCCCAATAATAACGAAAATTCAATATTTTAAAATCTCCCAACAAAAACATTCCATGTAACTCCTAAATTAAAAATCGACTTCCTAAGCCTCGTCAAAGTTTGGTTTAAACGATAAAACAAGAGGCCGGGCTGATCTAAAAACTACAATTTTTCTTTTTACACAACTTAAATTCTTAAAATAATGTTGTTTGCGCATTCGCCTATTTTTTGTGCTGTAACCAAATCGTTCAATTTTCGTTATCACGACGCCGTGTTCCATATTTATTATTATGGTTATTTCTGATAATTTTATTTTACAAGTTGTATTAATGTTTCACTACGCGTGGTATTAGAACTCCACCTTGTGACTATTATTATTACTTAGAATGTCCGGATTTCAAAATTGTGTGATTGCGTATAAACCTCGTGAGCAGTGCAGGTTAAGAACAGATCCTTAGACATATTTTTATCAAATTAATAGCGTTGAGCGTTGGTTTACTCAAGCGAGAGGCGATTCTTATTCTATATGGGTCGCAAACATGGTACACTACCTTGGTGCTAAAATATTGTGAGACATGAAACGAACATGAGCTTGCACTATCTTTTGTAATATTTTCAGAAATTGAGAAATTTGCTGCTAATAGACTGCAAATACCAACTCCCTAACAAACTACCCTTCCTCCAACTATATAATCGGTAAAGGTTTTGCCATTGTTGTAGTACTGTTGTGTTTGCTGATCTTGCCATGGCAGGAAGTGTGCTGCAGTTGTTTGCTTAATATTTGAAGTTTGTGTTAGTCAACTAATAATATATTGCCTGGTACCACATGCAACCGGTGTATTGCACGTAAAAGCATAAATAAACAAAGTCAGCATTGTACGGTATCTTATTCTAATTGCGAAGGTAACACCAATTAGGTATTATAACATTGTGGTTAATGGTAGCGTTTCAATTAGCATTTGTGATAAAGATACTTGTATGTGTTTTGTCTACAAAGTGAAAATTTTATGTATATATTTGAGACTAGTATCGTGAGCAGGACATATCATGCCTTGACAAACGCTTTATTGTTTTACATTATCGATATCTGTAGCTTCGCTAAGTATCCCTTTTTTATACCATACCCTAGGCCGGTTTACCCTCGAGGACCTCGATTTCTGGAATGTAATTTGTCTTCTTTTACCTGGTTATAAATTGCTTTTATGCCATCTAGTATATTCCGTGTATAGTTTTTATCGCTGACTATCATGGTTCAGCACGAGCTTAATACATTTTCTGTGTTTTCAAGTGGTTTAGCATAGAAAAACCCCAATTTCAGAATATTTAAGTTATTAACATTATTTGTTTGTCTTCAATTGGCTGGTTAGATTTTTGTTTCAGGACTAGATATACGGTTGAAGAAAACAATTTAATAATATATCTTCAAAATTCGGATCAATTCAAGAGTTTTCTCCCTATAACAGAGGGGGGACTTGAATTGGTGAATTTAATAAATTTAAGTGTTCTAGTCTTAACCTTAGATCTGCAATGGTCCACAGGGCATGATCCGCAGCCCAGCAGTGCCAGACTACTCTATCTCCGCAGGAGCCGCCAGGTAGCTGTGCAGACAGCCGCAGGTTAGCCCTGGAGAGGGCTGTTGGGATAAGTAAGCCCTGGTGAGGGTTGATGGGATAAATTGGACCCTGGAGCCGGCTGTTGAAATACGAAACAGCTAAACCAAAAAGGGAACTGTTCCCCGATATGAGCGCACAGCCATTCGAGCGTATTTTGCTGGTAGCGGTCGCGCCAACAGAACTCGTTGAGGTAACCAGGCAGCATATCGCGACGCGCACGACGCATGCGCTTTGTTCGAATCTTCTGGCGGTTCCAGTATGACTCGATATTCTGCGTATGGGCCCCAGTGTGCGGACCAACGAAATGCACTTGATGCTTGACCGTTCGGTGGTTTAATCCAAGCGAGCTGATGTTGTTAAACGCCGCCCGCTGGTCGCTGTGCACGACTGACCCCAGACGGATAGCACTTGGACAATTGGAAGCAGCGTTGCGCGTCTCACCTCTCGACCATCTCCATATACCACACAGCCGGTGTGGTGCTAGTATCCACGATGCTAAACACCCATACGTCAGACTGAGGACCACCACAACCACGGTGATGTTTGACCTTGTGCGCGAATTGACTTTCGTCTATTTGCACAACGGCACCAGGCCCTCCAACCGTACAAGATGTCGCTGAGTTGCCGTATTCTTAATTCTTATTATTTCAAACGCACTGAGATATTGTGGGGGAAAAACTTGAAAAGATATTCTAGGGGGAAACTTGAATTGATCCCAAAATTTAAGGTATGCGAAGATGTTTAAAATGATACCATGTGACGTTTAATATTGCCCTGGAGGAGATTTCTAAATTCAAATAATAAACTTCAGATGCCACAATCCTGCAGTTTTTGCTCGAAATTAGGCATTTAGCCACCGTTTTTTGGACTGTACTTGCAGTTGACAACCTTTGGGTGATCCCGCATGTCTGTATTCCTATTGGCTCTTGCGGCTCCCTGACATCCTATCAAAATCTCGCTTTACCTAGACTATCCCAAATTTCGGCTTTATTGTGGACAAATTAGCTTTAATCAGGCGTAGTGTAACTTGTGGAGATTGTCTGTTGTTGCAGGGGTGAAAGTTATTAAATTTTGTCTGTGTGTGTGATCGGCCATAACTCTGAAACGACTTATCCGAGTTTCATGATCTTGGGCTCATTTGAACTGGCATATGATGTATATCCCCGGGAGTTTTTGATTTAAGGTCTGGTTCCGGGGTTAACGGTCAAAATTAATGTTTTTACCGCATGATGAGTGCCTTCACGGAAGCAAGGTTATTTTTATCTTAACTTACGAATGTTTTTCTCTGGTTAGTTTATTTTCACAGTAAAATGTTAAATGCCGATGCTCTTGTTTGTTTCTCGATTAAGGCTCCGGTTCTGGGGTTATAGGGTTTTAGGTATTGCACCCTCGTGGTTCCTCGACTCAAAATTCGAAAATTTTTTATGGCGTAATGAGCTGCTGAAAAGTTTCACTTGGTGGTTTCCGAACATGGGAAACTCGTTGCCTGTGTTGGTTCTGCTATGCGATCCATGGATCTATGGGTGCGGCGGTATGGCGCCGCCATGGTTCATCGACCCCGAATTCCTCATTTTACTGTCACGTCCTGGGAGGCTGATAGCTGGTAGTTGGGGGTTTTGGGCATGGGAAACTCAGTGTTGGTTTTGCGCTGCCACCCAGGGTTCCACAGGTAGGGGGTATGGCGCCCCGATGGTCCGCCAGAGCTACTCGCTGTAAATTGAAATGGTGACAACTATAAATTAAAAACTGTTCTGCAAAATAGCCCTAAATGGTAACAGTTTAATCATATACCGTAAATATTGGTGAAAAGCACTGTATCAAAAGAATATGTTCGCTTATATTTCAGCTCCGCAATATCATAAAATAGAGCTGGAGTGAATAACAAATTATAGTGTACAATCTCTGACATTTAAAAGTTTGATACTTTAGCACACAGTCGTCCATATCCGGATATGGTAACCCATTTCCCCGCCCACCACTAATTTAATATCTGTGTTTTCACTACTGTCATAAAATGTAGTTGTGACAGGTTTTTTGACCTTTTATGTTTCAGATACCTCCAAAAATGCTGCTTGTCAGATTTTAATCCGTTGAATTTTTCTCTAAAGTTGTGATTACGTATTATTGAATTCTGAGTGTTTAGAGTGAAACGAACGATGCAATCTCACTAGCCGTGACAACGGTAAAATTTGACATTGTCCGTTGACAGTGGTGAAATTTCCGTTATAGGTTTTTAGGGTGACACGCACAACTCAATTTTGGCTTTGTGGATTGATTAGTGTAATAGCTCATTGAAAGCCTGAAATGTCCATACCCTTTTGTTAGGCCCAAAGCCCGATTCCACCATCTTGCCGCCCCCCCCCCCCGAAAAGTGGATTAAAACGCCTCGGGTCGGGTCCTGGCTGTGTCGAAAACATTGTTACGTATTGTAAGCTCAACAACCGGAATAGATATCTGAGTCAAATTGGACTCATTTTGTAGAGCAAATAATTCTCTATAAGTCTGTATATAATGTTCTGCTACGCTCCTATCTTAGAATGCGGGATTTGGGTCGAGCGTGTTATAAAATGGGCCCATGAGGCCGAAGATCTAAAGCGTATCTCCCAGGGAATAACCGGAACCGGAACCAGCAACCGGAACCGTCCATTTAAACCGGATCCGGAACCGGAACCGGAACCTGGTCTTCGAAATTTATATATACTAAAACAGATGATAGATGAAATGAAGGTATAGTGGATTTAAAATGCATTAAAAATAACTTTTACATTAAACTTAAGGTTTTGCGATGGTATTATTGCCTTTCTGAAACTTTAAAGAGACTGATGAAGCTAATAATGTTTATTTATCGATCAAATATGTCGATTTTTGGACACCTAGAGCAAAAATGCCTTCCACTATACACCGTTGCAAATACTGCGTCAAATCTAATATGCTTACAAAGCTCGGAGCGTAGAATACACACTTTCGCTCTGTCTCCAGTCGCCTCCCTTTACTACACATACGTTTGTTGTATGTTCTTCTGTAGGAAACTTAAAATTATTGGTTTATATGATTCTAAGAGAAAATAATAAATAGAAGGTAATTTTCTGATCAGTGGTCAGAGACACTGTTTAGGCTAGCGTTGGACAAACAGTGCCCGTCAGTTACATCATAATGATGATAACTTTTTAATCAGAATGCTATAAATAAGACACACTGTGATGCTGCTCGCACAGTTTCAGTAAATACAGTTCATTGCCAAGAAAGCAGTTTCTAGCTGCGTTGCAGATAACGTTAGTTTACTTCAATTTAGACTGATTTACCAAGTTTACAAGCGCGCTGGCGGGTGCTTGACGCAATTTGTTAGCCAAGCATACCCTAAGTACTTCTGCGTAAGCCATACTCTGTTACCGAGTTGGACCGGTTTAATTCAAACGTATCCCACAGACTTCTGGATGCGTAAAATAGCTGTTACAAGCATCAACCTGGCTTTGATTTAACAAACTCCTGCAGGTTAATATGAAAAATTCCTGCTCAAATTATGTGCCCTACTTACGTTTTACACGGCAAATTGTTTAGTTAATCTTTTCTTTTGCTTGGTTGTATTGGAGCTTGATCATTGTATAATATATATTACATATGTTTGGATTACAGGATAAAGAAAAAACGTGGAAAATTTCAAACAAAATTTTTAAACCGGAATTCCGGTTCCGGTATGGTTTTTGCCCTTTGCCGGAACCGGAACCGGAACACGATTTTCGCCGGAACCGGAACCGGAATTCCGGTTACTCCCTGGTATCTCCACAAGCACTCGAAATACAGGTGTTTTTGATCTAATTTCGTGGAGCGATTTATCCTCTATGCAGCAACAAATAGTATACTGGTATTGTCATTATTTACGCTGCAGAATTGGATCAAAACAAGCTTTCCATATGCCTAAGGAACTCCAAAACACGGAAATGCTAATATCTCTGCAACCGCTCAAGTTAAATGAATGTTTTTGGTTTCCCATAGTACACGAAAATGGAAATATCTCGGTAACCGCTAGAGCTATGTAGGTGTTTTTGGTCTCATTTTGTAGAGCAATTCATGTTTCATTTTGTAATTTAGTGCTCGAATAGCTGTGAACATATCTGCAAATTGCATATTCATAACTCAGAAATAACTACCTTGGTGATATGACAAGCTGCTAGTATAGATACATTATTTTACGCATAGTAATAGACGGAACAAAGTATGATGACCTGGATCTAATTCAAACTACCGTTTGTTTTACTTCTAATAATATATTTTAACTTTTTGAATTTTTCACTCATGTCTAACCTTCTGTGACATCGCACTATCCCTAGTGTGGACTCTAAGTAAAGTTGCAAAATTGTACATTAAAATATATAATTTGCTTTTCGTGGCAAAATAAGTGACGCTATATAATGTACAAATATACATAATAATATATATTTGTATATAATGACGACCATACTTTGCTGTTTTTGGGAAATTTAGACAAAACAGATTTCTGAAAAATTAACCTATATCTGATTCTTTTGTTCATGATTGCTATTTTCGATGTGTTTTTTTCACTTGCATTCATAATTCTGTTCATTTACATAATTTCATTTTGACAAAAAAATTTTGCGTAAAAAGTTTAAAGGGCGTAATGTGTGGATATGTAATGTATATAGAGTTACGAAATGGTACAAAAATTATGTACGAATCACCCTTGAAATTAAAGGTGTGACAATTGCTGGATATTACTGTCCTGGATCGATATGCATATAGCCTATTTACCTATATATTCGATATGTATTACATATGTATAACGCTATGATCTGTGTAT
Organism: Trileptium ribeirensis; assembly: GCA_030248225.1. Classification (NCBI taxonomy): domain Eukaryota; kingdom Metazoa; phylum Nematoda; class Enoplea; order Enoplida; family Thoracostomopsidae; genus Trileptium; species Trileptium ribeirensis. The sequence continues at coordinate 15,545 of JASANE010003347.1, read as the reverse complement.
AGTGCTGGATGATCTCTAACCTCTCTGTATGGAAATAGAAGTATGGCTGTTGTTTCTGCGTGTATAATGTATGTCTATATCAAATATACTTATAATAGGTTTTCCAGGCTATCTATTTGGTTTGGTTATTGTAGTGTTCTCCGGGTGTTGGATGCGAGTCTAGTCGCGGAAGATATCCATTTCTATTCCTAGACCGTGTTGCATTTTTGTTTCATTTACTAATTAATGATTACTAATTATTAATTAATGATGCTTATGTTTGAAAGATAATGTCTGAAAAGTACAAAAGATCATTCTGACCCCATAAGTCTATACCCAAGTGGGAGCACCGGACCGTGGTAGGTTGAAGTTACGGTTATGACCGGAGCCGGACCAAACCTTGAAGTTTTTTTCTTTTGACTTTTAAACAAAATTTTTGCTCCGCCACCCTAAGCTCCTAATGTAAACTGTGCGCACGCTCTTGATCATGTAGCTCATCGTACCCAAAAGGCGGGCCATGTCCCCAAACCGATCCTCAGTTTAAGTATTTGGCGTTTATCAAACTACAAATTGCGATGTAAATCCCGAATTTGGTCCCTCCCTAATTTGGTTCTTCATTTGCAAATTCTGTTGCACGCCCCGATGTAGCTACTAGTTCATATACGTAATTTGTTTGAGCCAATTGATGACACTTTTTTACGAAAAACAGAAAATAAATGATTGCAATTTCAATGAGTTTTACACTAAAAAAACCGTTGCATTAGATTTGTGCAAAATGACGAGATTGTATATATTTTGGGAGTGATGCTGTATATACGGTGTTACTACCACATTATGAAGTTTCTATGTATACATTGATTGACACAGTTTGTAACGCTATTTTCTGTTGCAAAAAGTCAATTGTCTTCAAATTCAAATATAAAACTGTGCATCGCTTCTTCTCGGATGTTATGTAAATAGTACTATATTATTAGCTGTAATATATTGAATTTAGTGGGTAATCAGTGAAAAAATACAGAAAAATTAGTGTCCACTGAAAAATGTTACTTTGTCTAAGAAAATATTTAGAAACGAAAAGAAGTTTTGCGTGAATATATATAGTGCCGTTCAAACCATTATTGTATTTCTTACGGCAGGGCTTCTATGTAAGATTTCTTTTCACGTTAATGTGTAATCGGAACCGACACTAGATGCAGCCTGAAATGTAAATTAAAAAACTGAGACCGGAACGTGCCATAATTTAATGGTAAAGGTAATGGTAATTGGTAATAGTTTAAGGAAAAATAATTGTCTCTGGTTAGCAAATGTGATTTGGCTATCGCGTTTGATTGATATAGCGTGTCTCGTATTTTCGCGGTTCGCGAGTACGACGTAGTCTTCCACTATGCTTCGATGTGTAAATTGCATCGCAGTGAATTTACACAACATACATGGCATTTAGGCTAGCCAATTTCACCGTGTTTATCGTCACTGCGAATTACCGGAGCGAGATATGGTTGTTGTACGTTAGTGTTATTTAATAAAAATGTTGGAAAAGCGTTGAAGTAAGCCATATCCTACTTTGCATATTATATGAAATAAGATCAGTTTGTGAATGCGACACAGTTTTCTGGACGGCTCAAGTAACTACCGTAATCGTTAACCTTCAGTTTTGTTAGTATTAGGTTAAGATTAACAGCCAGTCTTATTGCAAGTGTTAATCCTGTTTACATTTCACAAGGCAATTTGTTGTCGTCTATGTCATTGTTCCGTACTGTAGGATTACTCTAAATCTGGGTAACCTAAGGTATCGGACGCATACATTGGAACAAAGTTTTGCTCTTGATGTTATTGATGATTGGAATGCACTTCCCGATACAGCGGATTCTCAACCATAAATTTTTGCACCAGACGCAAAAAGATATCAAAGTGTTGGATAAAGTCAACCTCAGGCAATTTCTGTGTTTAAAACAAAAATTTTACTCAGGTAAATAGACTTTCCTCCTTTTCATGGGTTATATCATGTTTAATTCAGACGAAATTCAGATATTATTAGTAAGAAGCCAGATCTTTTTAATCTTCTCTCGATTTTATTGGGCCTGTGTCAGGTTTCGTGTCAAAATCGGTCGTGCATATGGTCGTATTACTGCGTGGACAGCGTTGTGTAAGGCATGTATAACAGTAGTACCTTTGCCTTAAGGCTTGCCTTGTCCATTCGGGAAATAAACGTTGTTACCATGACTAATGTCTGACGCTACCTGGTGATAGTAATCATTAACCCACACGCTGACTCTAGAAAGCGGATTACTGCCACAAATGGATTAAATCTGTGAAGCTTGTTGCCAAATCGTATGTCTACAATCATGTTTAATCGTTTTCCGCCACCAAGTATAGCGTTTTAGTCTACCGAATGTGCAATAACTAACCGAATGCTGCAGCTATTTCAACGAGTTGAGATTGGGACCCATTACAATGATTCTGAAAATTTATGATTGAATTCGTCGCTAATAATTATGTACGGAATAGACATATATCTATTATTTGCTCTGTATGTCTATTCTGCATTGTGTAGTATCTTTCTAGTTTGACGCATACAATATGCCCAATTGTGCATTAACAGATTATATATATACATACATTCTGGTTTTGCGTTCGATTGATTTTATGGAAATGTAGTGAAATTAATTTTTGGCGGTGAATACCATTACATACACATAATAACTAAATATACACTAATATAAATATTGTATGTATATATATATTTCATTTGTACTTTATAAAGTTAAATTATGTACTTGTTAACCCGAGCGTAACTAAAGTTATATGCCGCTTGTTCGAAAAATTATATTTTCTGTATCGTATTGTGTTTTGTTTTGATGTATATCCAACCGAATTGCCGAAACTGAACACAAGGTTTTGTGGATGTCTAGATTTATGTATACGTTTATATGCTAGCATTTTGCATGCGACAGGTAACAGGCTGTGTTGATGCACATAGAACCCTAAACCAACCTTTTGAATCCGAAAACCATTGAAAAACGGAAGACCCTAAGTGGTCCTACAAAATATCGTAGTTGTTACCAAAGTTGTAGATCTCGATGACCTATATAATCCGTCGTTTTTCGATGCCAAGCCTGTGTCACGAGATATGGGATGCGAAGCAGTGCAAACCCTTGGACAGAACTATTAAAACCCAGTTTTTTTTGCCGTTTGAACCAGAAGATGGGGTATTAGCTTTTCGCGTTAAGCTAACGAGTACATTTCCACCACTTCTGCTATCAAACAAATAATTTTATCGAAATCGATTCATCGAATATGAGTTATGGATATGAACATGCGATATTGAGTTACGGCGACAGACAAAATGTTTCACTATTTTCCCGCAAGGGCCCTTATTGGAAACTCCACTTGCTTCGTTTCAGTTACACTAATATTTATGCAGACTACTGATGAAATCTGAGAAGTGAGCTTGGTCGACTAAATCAAAACCCTATTTTCAGATAACAAACAATTTTTGGTCCAACAGTTTACCAAATTTGCTTAAGCTTAGTTTTGGAAGTAGTATTGACGTGAAATGTTATCGTAACGCATGTTAAGGAATTCCACACCAACTCTGAGTACAAAATTTTAGTTTGGAATAAATTATGTGATTGTGGCCAGAAAAATTTCAACGATTTGTCAGTCCAGCGGTCCCTTCCGGTCAGCGCACATCACTACCTTAAACACATAAGTTTATAGTAAAAGGAATAATTAGTATATTGAGAAACTAAATGTTTACAGCTAACTACGTATGCATTTCGAAAAAGAATGTTTTTAATGGTTATTTTGAATTTATGTTTGCACAGTTGGATCGAATGTTACCGACTGTAAGCACAGCAGTAAATTAGTATTTGGTTTGTTAGGGAAACATTTAAGGAGCTACCACAGCAGCGTGGTAGGAGCTGTCGAGTGTTAAGCTTGTCCTACGTAACTCGAAGTCCAGACAGTGGCTTACCAGTTTTCGGATACTTATAAGAACTAAAGAACGATAAGGAATCCAGAAAGCATAAATAGGTTTCTTAATAGACAAGCAACATTACTAGAAATTGGGCTAAAACGCGTCTCATCCAAATTGATATTCGACTAAATTAAAAAATGAACTGAATCTGAACGGTTCAGAAGACATTAAACGTTTTAGTTTGCTACATTCCAATGATTTGATTTTTCACAAAGTCGCATGTAAGCTGTTCATATTCTGACGGTGCTACAGATGATCCTATGATTCAGAGTGTTACAGTGGCATTTGTTTTTTTAATAATTCTGAATGGGTGTGTTTGAGTTGTAGTATGTATAAACTATAACCGTACACAGTGTTTTATGGGGCTACGCTATGATAAACGGAGATCCCTCTAAGCCATGCATGCTGGCGCTTCGAGGGGGGTAGCCGAGGTCGACGAGAAGGGAGGTGGTCTCAGGAGGAAGGACCTCAGGGGGTAGACACCATCTCTGACGACATTTTAGCCAATTTTTCCGGTTTTTCCCAATTTTCGCTAAACTTGCGGCGTGAGTGGGATGAGAATAGGGGGGTGCGGCACTCTCGTTTGGGTAGGTCACTGCCTTGTGGAGAGGGGGTTCTGAGGCCCCATGGCAGGTGGCCTTTGAACCGTTTCGTCATGTTTGCTCTAAGTCATATCCCCCGGGAAATTATGAGGAAAATTTAAGGTGTATTGTGGAAAATTTTTGGTTACTCTCAGGCCTATTCTCCGACCAAACCATATATATACACCGTTCTGGGCCGGCTGACCTTGTACGCGTGTGATATATCATTTATTGTTAGTATATAGTTCGGAATTTAAGTACACGTCACAATTGGCCGAAGTTCGGTTGGTGCGTCTTATAGTGCTGTTCCCTAAAAAGCGGCAGTCATTTGTGGTGCGTACTGCAAGGAATAGGAAGATATGTTCATGTGTTGCATAGTACGTCTGTTAGAAGATTGTGTTACGACATGCTATATTATGTTAACACGTGTTTTTGTTTTAGTGCGACCGAACTCTCCTGTAATCACCAATGACCTGCTCGGTCCTGTTCGGGAAGCCAGTTCGTCTCAAGTATCTTGCGAGTCAAGTGGAGGCAATCCGCCGCCGACAATTGAATGGAGTTTTTCCAACGGTACCAAAGTCGAACGCGATGTCACAGTTGTTGAAGCCAAAAACTTGGTACGAAATGGTAGTTACGTTGAAGTAGTCCATATAGTTGTGTACCAGAAAGTACCCGGAATGCCCGGCGAAAATCTTGTTCCGGTTGTGGCTCCGGCAAGAGGCAAATACCATGCCGTAATTTGGATTTCGGTTTAAAATTGTCCATGTATTTTTGCTTCATCTATGGTCCAAAGATACGATATATACACAATGATCTAGTTCCAAAACAACCAAACTAAAGAAGAGATTAACTGAGCAATTGCTGTGGGACGTGAAATAACTTTAGTAGGAATTTTTCATCTTAATCCGACACAAGTTTATTACCAAAACAAAGGTAGGCAGATGCTTGTACCACCTTATAAAATCAGAAATATGCGGTATATGTTATAATTGAACCGGTTCAACTTGATATACTAACAGTATATATATAGACTATTGAAGTACTTAGCTGTAATCTTGGCTAATGTAGATTGCGTCAAGCACCAGCCAGTGCGCTTGTACACTTTAATCAGTCTTCATTGGAGTAAAGTAACATATCTGCAAAGCGGGCAAAAACTGTGTTGTTGGTAACGAACTGTATGAATTGAAACTTTGCGAGCAGTATCACAGTTTGTCTCGTGGATAGCATTCCGATCAACGAGTCATCATAATCATCAAACTGAGGGGCGCTGGTTGCAAAACGCTAGTCTGAACATTGTCTTTGGCCATCGATCAGAAAATGATAGCATACCTTTTTATTGTCTTTTAGAACCATACTACTAGAACAACTAACTATTTCAAGTTTTCTACGAAACAACGTAACACATTTATATCTAGTAAACGGAGGCGATTGGAGACAGAGCCAAGGTGTCTAGTCTACGCTTGATGCGTTCAAGGTACATTCAGTCCTAAAAACCAACAGCTTGATCGATAAATAAATATTTTAGCTTCCTCAGCATCTTCAAAGTCCCAGAGAAGCAATATTATCACAATTCATTAAGTTTAGTGTAAAATTTTTTTCAATATATTTTAAATCCACAGTACCTTCATTTCTTCTTTCATCTGTTTTACTTTTACTTGCGAAGACCAGATTCTGGTTACGGTTTGAATGGATGGTCCTGGTTGTTAATTCAGGTTCCGGTAAATTTTTGTCCCGTTATTCCCTGTTATGTACTTTATACATTGAATAGAGACCTTGTTTTGATGAAAAATTACAGGCGTGATGCTGCTGATTGATTTTTCATGTTATTAGTTAAACTTAGTGTGGCCTTTTATTTTATTGTAATCCATTATAATTTTCGCTTAACATTGTGCCGTTGCATAGCTCACGGTTATTCGGTTTCTGAATGTTAGTCTTTTTTATGGTCTGCAGGTCGATACAAAAATTTCCAAAATGTAGTTTTGAGCTTTGTTTTTGATTTTTTGATTGATTTTATTAGTTTACCGTGAATTCCCGAAAGCTCTACCTCTTTGCACATATTGAATACTTTATCATTTTGACACAATAGTATTTTTTGGCGCGAGGCGTTTTATTCAGTGAATAGGAACGTCTGGAACAGATTTTTAATTAAAGTGATAATCATTTATAAATTACAGTAGCATGTTACGTTTTCTGAATAAATTCAGACTAGTCCCACAAAAAGCGTACTTCGGTGGATTGTCGACTCAGCAGACAACGGCAAATCGCTGACATGCCGCATTCGTAATCGTGCGATGGACGACTCAGAACCGAGCATCGAAGCCCGCACGAAATCTATTACGGTTCATTGTAAGTTTCAGTAGTGTCTCTGTTTTTTGTTTTGTTATATTATGTAGCTTTCTGACCGCTGGAATTTGTTAAATTTCAGCTCGCCACTCGAAATATTACTCTTCAAAGAAAAATGATTCAAAATCCAGCTGTAGAGTCTCGATGATTGTATTCGGATTGGTGGCTGTTCTTTATTGATCCAACTAAGGATAGTTATAGTTTTAAAATAATAGCGGACCTCAAATGGCGAAAATACCAGTTTCGTATCTATGCCGGTTTTGTGAGAATTTGTACAGAAAACCCTAAAAGGAGCACAAACGCAATACCAGGTGCATAATTGCATCTAATGCTCGTATACAGCAAAAATTAGGGAAATTCGCGTATTCATTGATGAGTTGTGCGTTTTTGTGGACTATTTTTCCACAAATTCATGCTATAATTGAAGGCACTTTGTTCGCTTCGCATAATAGTATGAACATTCGATTTATGACCGTCATTATAATATTTATTGAAGTGAATTTCAACTGTGGACAAAATAATATCCCGAGCTTACAGTGTTATCTAGTAATATATTGTGTGACCTCTAAAATGTACGTTTTGACTATCTGTAGTGTATTATTTATTTTTTTGTGCACGTCAAAGTTGGTAAAATATTTTTCAGTTTAGTGTTATGTTTAAAGAAATAGTAATGGATTTACGTATATATATACCTGTTTTATGTATGTACTTGATTTATAGATTTGCCCAAGGTAACTGTTGGGCCAGTGGATAAATACAACGTTGAGAAAGGCATGACAGCAAAGCTAACATGTCGAGCTGATGCAAACCCGCCTGCAACGCGCTTTTTTTGGACCCAGACGTCTGGCTTCGGCAACGGAAATTCGTACAGTCAGCCAACGATCGATATACCTACTCGTAAAGAGTCGAGCGGAAATTACACATGCACCGTGTCGAATCCGGTTGGACAAGGCAGCGCTTCGCTTGAGCTTAACGTGTTGTGTACGTGGTTGTAAATAATTGAATCCTCAGTGTAATGAGTGAAACGAACGAAGCGAAGAATTCGAACTATCCCTGCAGTGTTGAAATATGACACTGTCCGTCATTGGGGTTTTAGGGTGACGCACATACCTCCACTTCGACGGGTTGGATTCATTGCAATAGCTCATTTTGAAAGCTTCGAATCTCTATTTGTTCCCTTCGGTTGGGCGCTAAGCCCGATTTCAACATCTCCGAAAAGCGGTGTGAAGGGGCTCTTGCCAAGTTTACTGTTTACCGTATATCGACAAATGTGACCAGTGGAGATTTCAGAATATAATAGGCCTCATTTTTAGATGAACCGCTATGCGACTATGTATATATCTTTAAGTTATATAGCTCCCGTGAGCATCATCATTGGGGTCAAATGTTGTGATGTTTAAATGGCCCACCGATGCTCGGAAGTAGCGAAAACGATCACATCTTTATATTCAGTTTATCTATCACGGTGACCTTTGGCTCATTTAATGAGCAATTCATCCACGATATATATAGCTGTATAATGTACATCAATAATTACCACTGTTTTCGCTGCGGGGTTGGGTCGAAATGGTGTTTTAAAAGAGACCTATGAGACCCAAAATACACGAAAACGATAATATCTCTGTAATTGCTATACTGTCTCATTTAGTAGGCCAATTTGACTTATATGTAGCCGCATATGGTGTGCTATTTTTATTATTTACGCTGCTGGGTTTAGCCAAAATGGAGTTGTAACGAGGACATAAGACCCAAAATACACAAAAACGGTATTATCTCCTCAAAAATCCAAGCTATACGAATGCTAATTGGTCTCATTTTGTGGAGCAATTCATGCTCAATCTAACTGCAAATAGTGTACTGCTATATGCTGAAGTGTTGGTCAAAATGGGTTTTTGGTTGGGCCCCATGAGATCTTTACTCTTCAATGACAGAGTGCTGCTTTGAAGTTTAGTGTCGCAAGACTTATATTGCAATACTCTGAATTCACCACAATGTCGATGTCACAAGCTATTAGTAGCTTTATTATTGACCTTTATGTGTTAACTTTTTCCTTTCGTTTAAGTCGTAACATTTTATTACTAATATTGTTAAAATTATAATCTGTGTAATATTAAGGCATGTTCGTTTACAGTCGCGGCTAGAATTATGCGCAAAATAATTTATCAAAGTTTAAATGGATCTCGATTTTGTGTCAATTAAATAAATTTCAAATTTATACAATTTCGATTAAACGAAATTTGAATCGTGTAGTGCAATTAGCTACATGTTAATATTACTTATTCATATTTGTACCTGATGCAGAATTCTGTTTGATATTGTAATGTTGTTTTTAATAGCCAAATGAACTATCAATGCTTGGTGTCGCTAACTATATGAATTAAGTAAAATATTGGTAAAGTAAGTTTTTGTTTTAGACGGTCCTGAAATAAGCGTTCAATCTGACATCACTGTCCGCGAAGGCGAAACGTTGCGACTCAACTGTTTCACTGAGGCAGTACCCCCAATTTCAAGTGTTGTATGGAGCGGCCCGAATGGTCGATCGAGTGGAAAAGTTTGTTTTATTTTCTTTTTAAACTTGATGATTATTATTAATGATGTTGAGTTATATGTAGGTCAATCCTAACTGATCACAGACTTTTTGACAAGGCGCATGCATAATAACTGCTATTGCAGTGCGCGATATAAGTGGATAATTTGAAGCTATGCGAGAAAAATAGCATGCTGGTCTCTGGACAAAGTGGCCGTCTGGATATCGGCGACTCTCCAAGTGACTGTCTCATGTAAATTTTGGCTTACTCAGGGCTGGGCTTGTGATTACTGAGAATTTTGAGGTGACATCAAAAATAATCGGTTTAACAAAAAATGGTATAGCAAAGCTTGATACTTCGAGGTTTATTTCGGTTATTGATGGCGACAAAATTATAAGTAAAATGACGTGTAGCCTCTTGAAATATCCAGTTTCAGTATGCAAAGACAATTACACAACAAAGCGAAATGCTGTTGTAAAGACATGGAACATACGACAAAATGCAATTTAAGGGCCACAATTAACCGGGAGTGGGCACGGTTTTCTCCCTAGCAAACCTGGGATAAGTCGCCATGTTGCACTGGCCCGTATAACTCAAAGCCTATAATTTTGATGCTGTGGAAAAGTAAAATATGTACGTCATACTGATCGCTATATAAAATTACAATTTTGATGATTATAATGGCAGTATTAACACCGATTTGCAAATTTTACTATTTTTTAGGTTTTGGAAATCCCGCGAACCACAAAGCGCGATGGTGGAACATATACGTGTACTGCTGAAAACGAGCTTGATCTCTTGGAATTTGGAATTGTACAGCGATCACGGAACAAATCGACTAACGTTATCGTTCAGTGTACGTTATCATTTGTTTTTGAGCGACTTCAACATAGTCTAGTAATACTTCGTCATTTTTTTCTCTGTGTATGTATATATTAATTATTGTGGCTCACATTATTGTTTGCTTTATAAATTTATATATAATTTTAATTTACCTTGATTTCAACAGTAATTCAACTGTTAGGAATAAGCAATTTTAACGGATCCAAAATGGATGTTGTGTAAAAAAAGATACAGATACAACGGTATGTGATAGGCGCATATTATGTTCGGATCTGATCGCACGCAATGTGAACTCGACCATAAAGCTAATTGAATCCGACGCCATCTGAACACGTCCTTACTGCGAAACCCAATGATCTAACAAAATTGAAAGAGATTTTGTCGTCAGCGCTTCTAGTAGAGCAGAGCGCGGTTGTATTTTTGAAAAACCCGTATATATGTTGCATGTCGTATTTTGCTAGTAATGTTAATTTAGTCCGAACACGGAATTAAGCTCAACTCCTAAACTGGTTATCTAAAAACCTCATAGTAACCTGCATATAATCCAAGGACAGAGTTGTTGTTAATGTAATTAGTAACTACTTCTGAGATTTTAAAACGTCGTCTATGCAAAAATTGTGAAACTGCCCGTTACGGAGATTGAGACGGCTCCTTTTCACAAGTCTACAGCAAAAAACTGATTAACAAACAGCATACTGATATGTGAAAGGTCAGTGTAGTTGCTGCCGGCTTCTACCGTACCGGTAGCAAAATGTAATCATGAATAAGTAATTTTAAAACAAAAAACAAATGAAGTGACATAATCAAGAAAAGCCACTTGCATTGGGTGAAACACTGAGCAATAAAGTGTCAAATTTGGTAAAATTTCTTTAATTTTCTGGAGTGATACGAGAGGCCCGGAACAAATAAACGATGTAATTTATTACACGTATCAACAGCAGTAAAGTCATATTTATAACAGTTTGAATGAAAAATTGCATTAGTAGTTTTATTTCACGAACACACAAGAAATTTCCAACAAGTTATGCAACTTACTGTCAATGTTTCTTATTAAAACATTGAATACAAGAATGGCGTGGTGTTTTGACCGAACTACCTGTACCACCTCTGACTTTTACTATGTCCACCGTAGTTGCTTGTATGACATTTTAATAGAAAATGTAGCGCGTTTTTCAAAAATCATTTAAACACCATTCTGCATTTTTACACCGTTCACTACAAGAAATGAAGAAATCGGAATATGATTGAAAATTTTTAAACAGTATTTTGCACTCACATTGAAACCCAGCGCATTAATCCGCATTTCCCTCGTTTTTATCACAGATTTTCATTAGATTCAGGTCGAGTTTTAAACTCTAAATTTTGTAGTTTAAAATCCCGCTGAATTTGGTTTCAACGCGCAGCGTTCTGGTGGTATTCGTACTATCAGAACCTTCGCCGGCTAGTAGCATGTCGCTTAAGTGGTACATGTTAGTTTTAAACCATTTACAGCCTTCAGATTGTTTTAAACAGTAGAATAGCTATCTGTTGTGTCTGTCGCAATTCATCTATTGGCGTAAACACGGACGGGCGAAATTGCATCTGGACGCCTAGGGACGCAATTTGACGCAAAAAACACGTCCGTCGTTGGTCTTACTTTTGTTCGTCACTGTAGGTTATGACTAACGATATCAGGCTTTGTGGCAGCTGCCTGGGTACTCCGTATCTTCGAGCAGTTAGGCTGTGTACCCAATTTTGGCATGTCCGACATAACATAATACAATAAAAACAACATAGTATAAAAATGTAAAATAATGCTCAGTGATATTTGAACGGTTTCGTTTGTTTTACAGATCCACCGGGAAAAGCTATAGTGGAAGTAGTTGAACCAGCGATAGTCGGTGCAAAGGCTCAACTCAGGTGCACGTCTGAAGATCCTGGAGTACCGCCGGCAGAATACAGGTAGTAAAGAATTATTCGAGTATGTAGTTTCACTTCGGTATTTTAGAGCCTGTTATTTATGTATGTACACACAGCTGGAAAGATAACCACTATAATTTTGATTTCGGTGCTGCAACAAGAAAAATAAGATTATGTATATTGTGTTGGTTGATCAATGATCTATCATGTATTTGTACCCATTGTTTTTCACCAAAAAAATTTTTGGCAAAAATGGTCAACATAAAATCTTAAGATATTTTTTCGTTTGTTCAGAAGCTATGCCTCATTTCCGTGGTTTTCGTATAGGGGCGGGGTCACATTTATCCCGATTTTCGATTTGCCCTCCCCCAGACACTGTAACCCCTATTTTAGAATTGCCGCGACCCTGATATTTTTGAACCCTATTTTTGCCTGAAATATGAGCCCGACATTTTTTGACAACTTTGCCTAAAAATACCATTAAGCCTTCGTTCCAGTCGCTTGAACCCCTGCCCTGCCAGTTGATTGCCGCTGCCCGAACGATCGTGGTGCTCTTGATGGACGTTGTCTCCGCAAGTTAATCCGCAAAAACAATACCTCGCACCACCCCAGTGAACGCCATGCGACCGTACCCCCACTGCACCCCGCCCCCATCTGGACCCGACCCCACAGGTCGGGGGTTTGTCTCATCACGGGACTATTCGTCGTCATCCCCTCCGGTCAGACAGATCCATTCCTTCCGGTAGGGCCGTCTCCGCGGGGTGGTGGGAGGGCATCAACAAGGTCAGCTATTTCGAACCATCGAAATCATCGTCCGATATGTATTCGCACAAATCTTGGCGATTCAACACCACACAGTCGTCATCGTCTTCACCTTCACTGTCGCCAATTCCAGTGATTCCTATACCGAATGCTTCGTTCCTCTGCTCTATTGCGCATTACACAAAGAAAACAAAATCAGTAATTTTTGAGATGTGGCAGTTAAACCCACCTAAGTTTCCAAATGGCAAAGTGTCGTCTTGAGCTCTCGTCATTGGCGGAACAAACAAGATGTCGCTTTCGGCTTGTATCATTCACAACACCCCGAGGAGCCGACGTATTAGTAGATTTATTTTTGTCGGTTTTAGTCCGGTTCTGCTCGAAGATGTCAAAAATTTTCTTCTGACCGTTAGGTGCTTTTATCTGCATGACAAAATATTATATACTATTTTTAGTTTTTATAAATCTTGCTATTTTTAATATTAGTGGCGTATTCGCCTAGTAAATTTTTAAAAAATATGGCGTAGTTGCCTACTATACCAAGTTTAGTTTGGCGTAATTCGCCTAATAACACTAGATATATGAAACAACACAAAATATACAACAACGCGGTATAGCGGTACCTCAAACTCTCTGTTGTGTACCTGACCTAAAACTGACATTACATACGTACGAGGAGTTTTGGGACTTTCCTGAAAATAGTGCTAAAATATATGTATACAAATGTAAACGCGAGCCAAAATTTTGTCGATCCCTGTTTGTGACCTGCCTCCCCCCCGAGCTCCAGGTCACATTGACCCGTATTGGACCCTTCCCCTCTCCGAGCTCTGGGTCAGACTTACCTCGAGATTGTAACCCCTATTTGACAGACCCGAAAAAACCTCGGAGCACTGTAGAATGTCATAATTCCGGTGTGCGTTGGTTTTACTGTATTCGACGCCAGCAATAAAGTTTTTAGGTTATATAATATTGCAACACCCATGTTTTCTAAAGTTCTGGAAAATTACAGATTTAGATTTGTATAATACTGGCAGTTTCCATGGAGGCATACGTATAGATCTGTGGTCTTGGTTGTAATATGTAAGCCTTGTATTGATTTATAGAGGTTATAACATGTCTTGGGGAATCAAAAATTGTTTGCTGTATTGCCAGATAATGTTGCGAAGACTGTGTGATATTCTTGTGAGGAAGATAACTATCATCAGCAATAATTATTATTCGGTTGTATTAACGTCATTAAATTCAAAATAGTTTGTTTTATATACTCACAACGGTCAACAGAATATGTTCGGATTTTTATTTAGTTGGATGGATTGTATTGCGTTGTGATTTTCGTGTTTTTAAAGACTCTTTCTGTTCCCGTACTCCGTTAATACGTTTAGTAATCATAAAAGTATAAAAACACATATACTTGCATGCGCTAAAATATGTAGTTAGTTACTGGATGTAGAAATTTTATGAAAGTACTAAATAGAAAAACCGTATAGTATTTCTATTGTATAAATTGATTTGATTTTTTAATAACGCTTAACGTCGCCAAAATATTATGTAATTACATAATGTAGTTTTTATCATTAATATATTTTTCCGCGTGAAACGATGTTGGTGACCGTAAAATTTAACGTAATAAACGATATTGTAGTAATATTAATCGGTTAAATATATATAATAATTTCCGACACGATTTTTATGTCGAGGTCATAACAACTTTGATAGCGGTGTAAGCTATAATAAAGCAAAAATGTTTTGCTTATTTTTAAGAGGATATAATATTTTTATAGCGTTATGGACCAACTAATAATATAATAGTTATGAATGGGGTCGTCAGTACATTATGAGAACGTGCAAATTTTTTTTAATAAAACTGCATATATACTCGCAGTGTTTCTGTAGGTATGCACATAGTAGAATTATTTCATTTTTTTGTGCAATAACACATTTCTTTGCGAACATGAGTAATAAAGCAGTGGAAAAGTAATAAATGCTGATTTTGACATTCAGCTAGTCAGACTATTTAAAATGATAACACAAAATTTGTGGACGTCTGACTTTGGAGTAGCACGTGGTATAAATTACAATCGTACCGAAACTTAAATAAGCACTGCTGATACTTATTTTATCACACGGATCTTTTCTCAGTTTATGTTAAAATGTGGTTTTGTTAGTAAATTAACCATTTCGGTCGCAACATGACACATTGTTGCTGCATCGTGGATTCTGCAGCGAGTTGCATAACGGGCTAACGTGTTGCGACGTTAGTTTGCACGTGCATTGTTATTCGTTGTGATTAAGGAACCGTGCAATAGCACCTAAATAGTGTAGTGACTAGTGGCCGAGGCTCAACTCCAAAAGATCTAGGTTCCATCTGCATCAACAGTTTATCCAGTTTTGTACGAAACACACTATAGTATAAAGAGTGTACGTTAATGTCGCCAATGATTTTTGGCGCACAGTGGAGCCACTGTACGTGTTGTATGCACATGTGTTGTATTACTAGATTTTGAAGCCTGCTTCCGGAGTATAACTATAATAGTTATAAGTCACATCGATTTATGCGTGTCGTAATTTTGCGTTTCCGTTCACGCGATAGTGTATCTTCTGGCGTATTGGCTTGTAGCAGCGATAAGTGACTAGATT
>JASANE010003346.1:0-81340 GCA_030248225.1 Trileptium ribeirensis | reverse complement strand
TAGAGTATATAACTATCAAGTAGTATGCTGTACGAGTGTATGCCTACCCATATTTATATTATATATCTAACACTACATAATTGTATATATATATTTGTGTTTAAGTATATTATATGTATATATTTATTTATATACCTAGATATGTAGCTATTTATCATATATTATAGAAGTATAAGTTATATATGTATAACAATATTTTATTTTATTTGTTGTAATATACATCTATTATTGTATGATTGTGGATTTATATATAGTGCTTTATGGAACGCACGGTGAGCGTGATTTCTCTTCCGACTGAAATTTAGTTCAGTACCCTTTCGTATTTATGTTAAAAGCATTGAGTGGGGCTTGTGTAGGAGTGATAAATACGGTTTGCTTACTTCATCCGCAACTATTTTGAGCTGCATCCTTTTATTAATCCACATCTAAAACATATGCACGAACACACTGAAGTAACTGACAGGGATCGACTTAAAATTAATAGCACACAACATAAGTAAATTTTTATTGCCGTGATTTTACTTAACTATCGCAGGCAATGGTATTTGTTTTTCATAGTATACTCAGCTGTTTATTTTATGTTGTAGAATTTATAAAAAAATGTAGCTTAATTTTCTTCAGAGGAACTATCAATAAATGTATCAATATTACCAGCGGCACGGCTACCTTTTAGAAAAGGTGCAAAATTTTTCTAGATAGATGTAGTTGCCCCTAAGGCATAGAAACATAGATTTGGATAAGTTTGGAAACATTTTCAGAATGTATGCTTTAATACCAAGTGTACTTTATTGGGCGCCTTTAAATCAAACAGGGCCAAGCTGGTCTGACGTGAAGAGGAATATTATGTAAACTGTATGGTTAAGGGTGTTAGCGAAGCAAAAAGCTAGGGAAGGCTACGGTAGCTAATGGAATATCCGCCTTCGGAAGCTAAACTATACACTTACGTTAGTTAAGCCGCACTGGTTTAGGAAAATAACGAAGAAATTAGGCACTTTTCTGAATTACGCTCAACCATTTCGTGCTTGTAGATTTTTGCATTTTTTATTTTCAGTTGATTTTTGGATTATCCGTATTTCTCAAATCGACCTTTGGTGAAGCAGGTTGTAATTTAGAATAGCAATTTAGATAGAAATACCTGCAATGTATGTGTCGAGGTGATAAATGTTCTCGTGGTATATATCTCAACGTTACATATATTTGTTTGCACGGCATATATATATCTTTATATATATAATATATATATGTCTATGTATGTATATGTGTATATATGTATGTGTATGCATATATATATTACAGTATGTTTTAGATGGTAGTCATAGATACGTTCAAATGTGTCACCCAATAATTTTCAGCAACACTGCAAATTTATAATCGTAGAAATTGCATTCTGCCCCACAACATCGTTTTATTCGCTTAACTCGTTGCATTTCAAAACGACGAAAACACAGAAGCCATATGCTTACAATTTATAATGTTAAAGTTCAATTCTGCAACTATGGAATACCAGTGTGGCCATTATTAGTATGTTGTTTATATGATATACGTGCTACTCGCTTTATTTCAAGACTGAAAATAAACACAAACATATACATGACAAATAAATCAAAACATACGTAAGCGAGATACCATATTACTACCAAATGACAAGTTTCCAATGAGTGTTCTAGTGGGAAAAATCGTGAAGATTTCTTTTTGTCTGTTTCTGTCTCATAACTTATCTTCAGATGGATGGATTTAATTATTGTAAATTTATTTATTCGACAGCAAAAGCGACGAGTATGCCCTCTAGTTGAACGAGAAAGGCTCCGACCCAGTCTTCGGGGTAAAAAATGGCAAAAAAACATGTTTTATGGGTTGTTTGCAAAATATAGGTCATACATGAACCAAGTCTTCATAGCCCATATCTCGCATCGAAAAATCGGTGCAGTTAGTACGGGGCTCATCGAGATCTACAATTTATGGACTACTAGGCCGCTGTGTGCCGGGGTATAGTTTTCATGACCCTTTGCTACAAATAGCGACTTTCAGATTTCGAACTGTTATTACCTCGCTCGTCGTCGTGTATTATAAATGTATGGTAAACTTTCAGCAAACATAAAATTAATTCAGTCTTGCACAACTATCATAACTACAATTAATATAAAGAGCAGTCATACTAATTCCACACATATAAAAATTAATATATTGGATATTCAGAAAAAATTGCCATAATGGACGACGACGATAAATGGGACTGGATGCTGAACGAAAAGTGGAACTACACCCTGAAGGTTCTAAGAACGTACAGATGGACAAGCTTGAATTTACGACTGCGCTAAGTATGCCTGGACGCCGCTTGAAGAGGAATGATTTCCCCCGAATTCCCGATACTGTAACGACAATAGTAAAACAAAACGGCTTTAAAACTCATCACAAGAGGCAGGATAGTGGGCAATGTGGCACAAGATTGCGCGACGTAAAAGAGAAATTATAGAAAGGAATATCCAAAACTGGCGGCAGACGGTATTTCGCTCTCTACAGTTCACCGGTTATTTGAACCTCCGAACAAAAAATTTCAGGCATCAAAAAATTATTCTGCAAACGTGAATGCTCGAATCCCTAGTAAAAGTAATACACGACGGGAAAGCGACATCGACGCACATGCCTACGCTGCCCGAGTAAAAATGTGCAGGGAATTTGCAGCTTATTATCCCCAAGAATGCGCAGTTTTTTCCTGCGACAACAAAAATAAAGTGCATATTGGTACCTTAGCTGTCGATCGTAGGCTAAAGATCAATCGTTTTTATCATTCTAACGATTTCCCTCATGCCGATCACGATTTTCCGAAGGGTGAGAAGATAACTTCAATGGGGTACATGCACATCGTGCCGAAAGCAACTCCCGCCATGACGGTAGACTCGTTACAGCGGCAGCACGTTACCTATGAATCAACGGGTCCAGTTTATATTGTCAATAAATCCAATAAACACCATGGCTCCACAAATTGTTCAACATATTACAGACATGAAACATGTATTAAACACCGATAATTCTCTATTTGTAACTACAGTTCATTCCAAGCTAAGCCGTGTTTCGGCAACAGTCCTCGGCTTGTGTGAATAGTGTTTTCTTTCAGTGTTAGCCAAATTCTATTCAGAATCGAAAATTTTGCGTCAACAAATGTAGAATTACTAACTCACAATTTCTTCTAAACGATTTAAACACTTAATACTATAGCGGAGTGATAGTTAGTGACCTAGGTACAAGGGAAGATACAAAGCGAGTGGTATCATTTGCCATAACTTATGTACGACTTAAGCTTTGCATTATCTGTTGATAGCAATATTTTGTGGGCAGGGCATACTCATCTATATATTTTGACGCTTTTGTACAGCTTAATTTGAACATACACATAAATGTATTGCATACGTCATCAGAGAAGTTCTTTATTTCACACGAATGTCACAATCATTGAATGTTGTACTTCGTTCAGTTACGTATCCTTTAATTGATAATTTATATGAAGGGGTAAATATAAAAACAAACAAATCCCACCCGTCATATATATGCCTTTTTTCAAGTACCAATGATCAAAATAACGTGACTTTTTTATTATGTTCATCACATTGATTGCGATAGGTAATTGATAATTTATATGAAGGGGTAAATATAAAAACAAACAAATCCCACCCATCATATATATACCTTTTTTCAAGTACCAATGATCAAAATAACGTGACTTTTTTATTATGTTCATCACATTGATTGCGATAGGATAGTTGATACTTTATATGAAGGGGTAAATATAGAAACAAACAAATCCCACCCGTCATATATATGCCTTTTTTCAAGTACCAATGATCAAAATAACGTGACTTTTTTATTATGTTCATCACATTGATTGCGATAGGTAATTGATAATTTATATGAAGGGGTAAATATAGAAACAAACAAATCCCACCCGTCATATATATGCCTTTTTTCAAGTACCAATGATCAAAATAACGTGACTTTTTTATTATGTTCATCACATTGATTGCGATAGGTAATTGATAATTTATATGAAGGGGTAAATATAGAAACAAACAAATCCCAACCGTCATATATATGCCTTTTTTCAAGTACCAATGATCAAAATAACGTGACTTTTTATTATGTTCGTCACATTGAGTGCGATAGGTAATTGATAATTTATATGAAGGGGTAAATATAAAAACAAACAAATCCCACCCATCATATATATGCCTTTTTTCAAGTACCAATGATCAAAATAACGTGACTTTTTTATTATGTTCATCACATTGATTGCGATAGGTAATTGATAATTTATATGAAGGGGTAAATATAGAAACAAACAAATCCCACCCGTCATATATATGCCTTTTTTCAAGTACCAATGATCAAAATAACGTGACTTTTTTATTATGTTCATCACATTGATTGCGACAGGATAGTTGATAATTTATATGAAGGGGTAAATATAGAAACAAACAAATCCCACCCGTCATATATATGCCTTTTTTAAGTACCAATGATCAAAATAACGTGTCTTTTTCATTATGTTCATCACATTGATTGCGATAGGTAATTGATAATTTATATGAAGGGGTAAATATAGAAACAAACAAATCCCAACCGTCATATATATGCCTTTTTCCAAGTACCAATGATCAAAATAACGTAACTTTTTTATTATCTTCATCACATTGATTGCGATAGGATAATTGATAATTTATATGAAGGGGTAAATATAGAAACAAACAAATCCCACCTGTCATATATATATGCCTTTTTTCAAGTACCAATGATCAAAATAACGTAACTTTTTTATTATGTTCATCACATTGATTGCGATAGGATAATTGATAATTTATATGAAGGGGTAAATATAGAAACAAACAAATATCCCACCCGCGTAGTAAAGAGTTTCTAATACATATACTTTTAAGGTGGGTAAAATTAAATTCATGCTATACCTTTATCGATATAGTAAAGTCATACTCTTACGTAAGCCTATGTTTCATATCTTATTTAAGGCTAAGACAAAGCTTAGGCTCTAGTCGACGGGGCTGTTGCCCTCCCGAATGCACTCGCTAACCTGTAATTTTTCTACCGATGCAAAATTCTTGCTCTTGAATTAAAATATAAACTTAAAGCTTATCTATTTCCATCATAGTTTATATTTTCTTGCTGTGCCATTGAATTGCTTCCATTTATTGATATCGTTTCCTATCGTATTCTCATTTAAAGCGCTCTTGCAAACCGTTCTGCGAAAGAGCAGCTATATAAATGTATTAATATTATTAGTATTAAAATCGGACCCATAAAAATGACATGGGCCTGGACAGCGGCATAAGAACACCGGTTTATCAATCAATAATACGTTAATCAATATTAAGTTGCTCCGGTCGCTTTTAAATGTAAAGACATTATAGAGAATTCTTACGAGTAACGTCTCTTCATAATTTTGTCGCGTAGGCATAGTAAGTTAGAAAAATATATATCCTAAGTTTTAGTTAACCTGATTTTGTCATAAAAATATATTCGCTAGATCGTTTATCCCGACGGTGCCTTTTTTTTTCCTTTTTTTTTTTTGGACTTGTTTTTGGTTTAGAATTGTGCTTTTTTGTTTTCTTTTTGTTACCTGTTTTGTTATTTTTTGCTCGATCGTTCCCGTAGGGAACTCGTGCTAGCCTTTATTTTTAGTTGTATTTATATTTTTTATGGACCCAGTACAATAATATAATAAGAAAAATACAGGCAAACAAAGAAACCAAGAGGGAACCTATTATAAATATATTGCTTCGTTATCCGCAGTAAGGGAACTCATAGTTAGCCTTTAATATTTTGTACCCTGAACTTTAGATTTGATGAATACCATGGACTATGTATATTCGATAATATAATAATAAAGACATGTGCAAACATATTATTTGTATATATCCTAAGTTTTAGTTAACCTGATTTTGTCATAAAATATATTCGCTATTGTTATTCTCACAGTAAGGGAACTCGTAGCTAAGCCTTTAATATTTTAGTACACCTAAAACTTTAATATTTAATTACACAAATGGACATATGTATATTCTAATAATATAATAAGAAAAAATACATGTGCAAACATATTATTTGTATATATCCTAAGTTTTAGTTAACCTGATTTTGTCATAAAAATATATTCGCTATCGTCATCCCCAGTAAGGGAACTCGCTTTTTTTCTAGATATATCCTAGTTTTAGTTAACCTGATTTTGTCATAAAAATATATTCGCTATTGTTATCTAAATAGTAAGGGAAACTGTAGCTAAGCCTTTAATATTTTAGTACACCTAAAAGTACACCTAAAACTTTAATATTTTAATTACATAAATGGACATATGTATATTCTAATAATATAATAAGAAAAATACATGTGCAAACATGTTATTTGTATATATCCTAAGTTTTAGTTAACCTGATTTTGTCATAAAAATATATTCGCTATCGTTATCCGCAGTAAGGGAACTCGCAGCTAAGCTTTTAATATTTTAGTACACCTAAAACTTTAATATTTTAATTACACAAATGGACATATGTATATTCTAATAATATAATAAGAAAAAATACATGTGCAAACATATTATTTGTATATATCCTAAGTTTTAGTTAACCTGATTTTGTCATAAAAATATATTCGCTATCGTCATCCCCAGTAAGGGAACTCGCAGCTAAGCTTTTAATATTTTAGTACACCTAAAACTTTAATATTTTAATTACACAAATGGACATATGTATATTCTAATAATATAATAAGAAAAAATACGTGTGCAAACATATTATGTGTATATATCCTAAGTTTTAGTTAACCTGATTTTGTCATAAAAATATATTCGCTATCGTCATCCCCAGTAAGGGAACTCGTAGCTAAGCCTTTAATATTTTAGTACACCTAAAACTTTAATATTTTAATTACATAAATGGACATATGTATATTCTAATAATATAATAAGAAAAATACATGTGCAAACATATTATTTGTATATATCCTAAGTTTTAGTTAACCTGATTTTGTCATAAAAATATATTCGCTATCGTCATCTGCCGTAAGGGAACTCGTAGCTAAGCCTTTAATGTTTTAGTACACCTAAAACTTTAATATTTTAATTACACAAATGGACATATGTATATTCTAATAATATAATAAGAAAAAATACATGTGCAAACATATTATTTGTATATATATTCGGACCGGGTCGCACCCAGGCGCAAAATTTCGATCTTAGGGTAAGAGTTATTCATCAAAAACATAAGTTTTATATGATAGTACGTGCATGCCAAAACGCTTTGGCTTTCTTTATTATTTGGCATGCTGGTTCACTTAAATATTGGGGTGTTCCTTATGAGATACCTTGTATATATATTTAATCCTTCCGAGCTATATATATCAGCAAGCCTTTATCACAAAATGGGCAAATATACATCGTTTTCCAAAACGAAATGTAAAGCTTTTTCTCTTTCTTGGAATACCTTGTCGGTATTGCTTGGTGCGTGCGAATGAGCATAACATTCTTGGAATTGATCGTCATAAACGACGAACTACTGTTTTCACAGCGATCTGTAAAACAAATATTATTTTTGAAGGTCACAAAACGATTTATCTTGAACATGATTTATCAGTACGACAACATATTGTAGCAGTAATCTGGATAACGTTCGTAATACTCTCTTATGGTCTTAATCGCTTTCCTAAATAAAAAATGTTACTCATGTCTATCTACTTGCATATGTCTGATTTGATATTTTGAGACGCATATAGTTTTCTGAAAGTAAAGTCTCTTTATTACAAAGCCGAGGATTTATCCGTTGTATTATTAAGTATATCGATCGAATTTAAACTACTAACAGACAAGTTAAGGTTTGTTGTATTCTCCGAATATTTTTTTATTATTATTACATATAACGATAAAATTATATGTTGACGTTAGCATCGTAATCGTGACCAAATGTATAATAGCTGTAATGCAGTTTTAAACCAGTTTTCAGTTTTAACAGAACATGTATTGTCGCTCAAATAATACAATCCATATTAAATTGTTATTTTCTCGAATACAAAATTTGTTTACCAAATATTTTATTCGATAAAACCGTTTGTGAATCTATTCATTTATAGATATCAGTTAAAGTATGGATGATAGGTTTACGCAGAAATCATACTGTAATGTACTATTGGCTACTATATATACAGTATCGTGCAGCTAAAAGTTTCAGCAGATACTGTTAAATCTAATTTTGTGTAACGTCATAATTCCTGCAAATAGAGCGTTTTGTCTGGTTCTGCTGCTAACTCCTATTTGGGGAGTAAAAAGGGGCAATAGCTTCCATAAAATATGTTTCTGGAGACATCAGGATAGGAACTGAATCAATTTCGATCGCCTGGTGCTAACCACAAACACTAGGTGTTTACACATGAGGGCAGTACATTCGCAGTAAACGGTCGCCCGATTCACCATAGCGACTAATTTTTTTCTAGAAAATCAAAAGGACCGGCAATACAACGGTATGTTTCTGCAACTTTAACCTTAAGCCGACAAGTTTATTTCCAAAGACAGTTTTAGAGCATTTACAGTGCAACAGCAGTTTTAGCTCATTTTTAAAGCGGTGGTTATAGGATTTTTATATTAAAAAGCAGTTTAAGATTGTTTTTTTGCGAAACAGCTATTTTAGGCCATTTAATACGAAACGGTGATTTTCGGACATTTGTAAAGAAATAACAGTTTTAGGGCATTTAATTGAGAAACAGTAATTTAGTGCATTTATTATAAAATGGGTGTTTTGGACATATCATGAAACTGTAAATTTAGAGCATTTATTGTGTAACAGTAATTTTACTGAATTTGTTGCGAAACATTATATTTAGCGCACTTAGTGCGAAACAGCAATTTTTGCCCATTTATTTCGAAAAGACAGCTTTAGGACGTTTATTGCTAAACAGCAGTTTTAGGGAATTATTATTTAAAGTCGAATTTCCGGCATTTTTTGAAAACAGTTTTAGCACTTATTAAACAGCAGTTATATGGCACTTATTGTAAATATCAGTTTTGAGGCATTCATTACGAAAAGACGGTTTTAGATTGATTATTATGAAACAACAGTTATAGTGCATTTATTACGAAATAATAGTTTCGGGGAATTTAATGTGCAAAGACAGCTTTAAGTTATTTTTGCGGAACCTCTGTTCTAGTGCATTTATTACGAAACGGCTATTCTCGGAAACATATTTATAACTAAATAATATGACAACTACACTTCACCGAACCACTTGACATACACCACGACTTGGTAATTTGCTAGCGTCACAGAACAATGTTCACTCTATTTTTCTGGCTTTCTCAGGAAGTATCTCGGGAAGCAAACTTTGAACTACAGATTGCTGGTTTTCGAAAAATGTTCACTCTATTTCTTTGGCTTTCGCAAGAAGTGTCTCAGAAGCAAACTTTGAACTACAGATTGCTGTTTTTCGAATAGTGTTCACTCTATTTTTATGGCTTTCTCAGGAAGTGTCTCGGGAAGCAAACTTTGAACTACAGATTGCTGGTTTTCGAAAAATGTTCACTCTATTTCTTTGGCTTTCGCAAGAAGTGTCTCCGGAAGCAAACTTTGAACTACAGATTGCTGTTTTTCGAGCAATGTTCACTCTATTTCTTTGGATTTCTCAAGAAGTGTCTCGGGAAGCAAACTTTGAATTACAGATTGCTGTTTTTCGAAAAATGTTCACTCTATTTCTTTGGCTTTCTCAAGAAGTGTCTCGGGAAGCAAACTTTGAACTACAGATTGCTGTTTTTCGAAAAATGTTCACTCTATTTGTTTGGCTTTCTCAAGAACTGTCTCAGGAAGCAAACTTTGAACTACAGATTGCTGTTTTTCGAACAATTATATTAAAGCCTTAATAAATAACTGGCTAAAATTACTAAAGAAGTAACGGGACACAACAACAAAGCACTGCAATCTATACTATTAATAATCAATCTAAATTGTCTTATGCTTTCTTATACAGTGTCATTAACCGTCTTTCATTGTGTGCCAGTTCGTATACTATTGTGTGTAGCATGGCCCACCTTAAGGACATCAATTTCCAGTACCTAGTTCTCGTATCTTTTTAAATATTGTATCTCTTACAATGCCTTTAAAGGCAGAATCGTCACGTTTTCATCCATTTTCATTTTTGTATATGAAAAATTGTAAATAACTCAATAAATATATATCTTATAAGTATCACATTGATTTTTTAATTATAGCGCTGTTATGATCTGAAATAACCAAAGTTAAGACTTTTATGTCTCTCAGCAGTGAAACAGTAGGGGTAATACGAAAATCTTGCATAGCATAATAAAACTAGACATATTTTGAAATTCTATTTCGATTTTTCTCTCTAATACTGAATTCTTTGTCACATAGCACCTTGTCGCGAACGTAACATTATGCTTTCCGCACTGGCAAGCTACGTGTGATACAACTTGTATATAACAGATATAAGACCTGGGTCAGTCGGGCCATTTTGAGTTACATTTGTGACGTAGTTACCGGGTCACTGGGTTATACTGCGTGACCCGTTCATAAATTCATAAGCCGAAAGCACATCCATCAGTATTGTTTTTAATACAGCTGAGCAGCGTCTATTGCTTTCGCCTTTTCTGCTCAGGTATTCAGCAGAGACACAGTAGAAACCCAAGTGCTAATAAAAAAAACTCACCTACTCT
Source organism: Trileptium ribeirensis (assembly GCA_030248225.1). Classification (NCBI taxonomy): domain Eukaryota; kingdom Metazoa; phylum Nematoda; class Enoplea; order Enoplida; family Thoracostomopsidae; genus Trileptium; species Trileptium ribeirensis. Next base: position 70,626 of record JASANE010003346.1, on the reverse strand, counting down.
TCTAAATTCGCAGTAAGAACCCGTCCAGAGCAGTGGAGGTTCTCAGTAGGTTGTAGGTGCGTCCATGTCGTGCAGCCTGAAAATAGAATTTAAAAAGTTGAACAGCAATATGTGTTAGTTCCGTTTTCTTTGCAAATATAAATGTACTTGAAAACTGCTTGCAATTTACGTACAAACTACTTAAAACGATGACGAAATATTTTCCACAATACATCTACGTGCCATCCATGTCTCTTGACCAACTACTTTTACCCTGACCTGTCGTCTCTGGCTGCAACCCTAAAGAAAAATATGTTGTAGGACTGTCGTTGTGGTGATTTTCCACGATACATCTACGTGCCATCCATGTCTCTTGACCAGCTACTTTTACCCTGACCTGTCGTCTCTGGCTGCAACCCTAAAGAAAAATATGTTGTAGGACTGTCGTTGTGGCGATTTTCCACGATACATCTACGTGTCATCCATGTCTCTTGACCAACTACTTTTACCCTGACCTGTCGTCTCTGGCTGCAACCCTAAAGAAAAATATGTTGTAGGACTGTCGTTGTGGTGATTTTCCACGATACATCTACGTGCCATCCATGTCTCTTGACCAGCTACTTTTACCCTGACCTGTCTCTCTGGCTGCAACCCTAAAGAAAAATATGTTGTAGGACTGTCGTTGTGGCGATTTTCCACGATACATCTACGTGTCATCCATGTCTCTTGACCAACTACTTTTACCCTGACCTGTCGTCTCTGGCTGCAAAACCTAAAGAAAAATATGTTGTAGGACTGTCGTTGTGGCGATTTTCCACGATACATCTACGTGCCTTCCATGTCTCTTGACCAACTACTTTTACCCTGACCTGTGGTCTCTGTCTGCAACCCTAAAGAAAAATATGTTGTAGGACTCTGTCTTTGTGGTTGATCAAGCAATGGCTTCTATTTGATACTTAACCGCTTATTTTACTCTTTCGCAGAATTATTATACATTGGATGCATTCGGAGGTGACCTTGGTGCTGCCCTCTCCGGCTTATCTTGTCACTACCGCGTCACTGTCACAAGCGGGTAATATTATCTCTGAGCCATAAAATTATCTCCCGGTCCCTTCTCTGATATATCTAGAGCTTCGTTAACACGACCAATCAAAACTGTGGCACATTGCATATAATTTGTATGGTTATTTTAATATGTAATTAATATCTGAACAATAATGTACAATGTACTGGCCTTTTATGGTTCAAAGAAAAACCATAAAGACGGGGGGGGGCAATACAGCTGTATATATTTGTAAAATGCAGTGACACGTTTCTATTACAGACAAAAATCGTTCAATTTGGTGGTGCAGTTCTAATTCCATGATTTATGTATATTTATCGCAACCCAAATGTAAGTACTTAATACATCATAATGCTGGATTTAGTCGCGTTAGTTTTCGCCCGTTACTTTTAAACCACAATGTAGACTATCGCTCGATTAACCGTTTTAGAAGTAATCATTATTAAGAAACTGTCCTAAATCACATTTTTTATTAATCTATAAATTCTCTGAGCCCTGTGATATTTGTGAAACAATCAAAGGTTATCAATGTACAAAGTTGTTTCTTGCAATTCTTTTTTTTTGTAAAACAACAAACCAATGTCATTGCTAAATGTTAAAGGTCCTGTTTAAATACATAAATTCGTAGCATTGTTCATTATTAATGTGATATTTTTACATGCTAATGCTACGAACTATGCTATTTATCAATGCTTATGTGTTTTATCATTAGATTCCTGCGTAGCGCATTAATGATTTTCCACAATATCGTGATTTATGCACTTATAAATCACACACTTGCCGTATAATTTTTTTAAACATATATAGACTAAAGTAAATCTTATGGTTATAGTTTCATATTTTTTTTTGCTTTGAGAAGAAACTTCTGTACATCTTAATACTTATTTTTATCACTTTACCTGGAATGAGCGTTGTCGAATCTATTCTCGGAGGTCTTTATAGCTTTTATCAATATGGTTAGTTCGCTGATGGAACAATTAACCCTTTTACGATAGGGTTTCATGCTTTCGTATTACCACCAGCACGTTAGAATGTCTAGCCTATATTTCATGTTCGTATCGTTCAGTCTGAACAACAAAAAAATTCTTAGGATGTTAAATATATTGTTTACGTTACTAAATGTAAGGGTATTTTGTTCACTGTAATGTACTACTGCTGGTTACCTTTTCTAAAAACGTTTAGTTATAATAACTAAAGTTGAAAATTGAATGCTAGGAAAAACGTGAAACGTTATCACCGTACGGTCGCTGGAACTTTAACTTTTTTCAATAATTTGCATAACCAGCAATTGTACACAAATATGTTTCTACTTAACGTAAATTGTATGTGTATCACAAAGTCGAAATATATTTGCGTTGATTTATTTGGAATAAGAAAATTTTTTAAAATGGTAGCTTTTTGGCATATAAACTATTATAGAGCCCAGGATCAACGTTTTGCTGTAAGCAAAAACATACATTCCTACTGCATTAGCTATAAATATGGAGAAGGGGCAGGAAATTCAATCAAAAACACAACCTCTTCTATTTCGATTTCACATAATACTGAGCCAATTTTCGTTAAAGCAACGGCAAAGTTACAGTTTTTCTTAATTTGCTATAGTTATAGCAATGTTCTTTACACTTTGCTACAACAGAGAAATCGAATAGCACTTATTTTCTACAAGCGAAGTATTTTATCTTAAAATTTTGTTTATAACTTGCTAAGACCCGTTGACTCTGAGCCTGTAACAAAATTTTGAGCGGTTGACAACACGACTTTACAGCCCTGATTAATACTTAAAATGAGAATTCAATAGTCTACTTGAGATTTTTCGATTTGAAGCCGCGCTACACTCAAAATATGACTACCTAATCGTAGCTCCAAGTGTGTGGAAACGCGCATGTAAGTAATTGATTGATGAAAAAGTCTCAATACGTATCGTTTGGCTTCATGTGAAGACTCGATGTTACAGAATAGTTCAGTCATAACATCTCGGCCATTCCCACAAGCGTCATCATCGTAGTGTGGTGACCCTGTCAAACCCTTGAGACTTCGACAAAAATGAAGCCGAAATGACTGAAATCATGCATTGTTTAAATGCACAAGAGAGTCACCGAGATCCAATAAAAAATTGAAATTCTATGCTCATTTCCTTGCGGCTCTATAAACCAATAGAACAAGACAAATTACAATCGCTGAATGCCAGAAAATGTTACCTGTCAACTTCAATTTGAAACAACTAAAAAGTAACAGGCATACCTGGTCCTCCATAATGAATGCACTTTTCTTCTGGACTCTGGACCAATCTCCAGTCAAGCGCGAGTAGAAGTTTGCGGTGAGCCATTTACAGACTTTTATGAGAAAAGTCTTACACATATGACCAAAGGAAAGTTATTTATGAAGTTAAATGGAAGAATAATTCAGTTTTTTGTTTTCTGTTCATCTCAAGCCGACGTTCACCCCTAACCACTTGAGCTACGTAAAACAATGATATTGCAAACAAATGGTTCAATGTTCTTCTGAGCCGCTTCATTGAACTGGCGCGCTCCTTGGAAAACCGCGCTGTAGCTAAAAATCTATAAAAAGTTAGAAATGGCTGTTTGTGCAGAGAAATTAGAAACACCTATTTTGCCTAGCCTACGCCGAAACAACAAGCATTTCTTAAACCGGCTTTGACTAGAACGTCAACGAGTACGACGAATATAAGTGTTAAGGCAGTAGCAGGAGAGATACCTAACCAAGCAACTTCCATACAAGAACAGGTTAATGCAGACTCAGAATTTACAGCCATATATTCCAGTGTGCCCAATGACCCGTTACAACGTACGACATGGATGAACCCGGTGTCTTGTCAGGAGATTAAATCCGCCGGTGGACAGATCATATCGACTAACTCTTTAATTACCGAATCAACAGAACAAATCAACAACCGACTATGCTCTGACCTTCAAGAGTCTTCTTTTAGAAATATATAGTCCGACTATATAAACATAAGTATGCATGTATGCTAAACATATATACCTATATACATATATACATATAAATAAGAGTAATGCCCATGACTCACCACCAGCGGTCCCCACCGGTGGGGGCAAAACCCCTGTTTTCTATCTACTCACATAAATTCCTTCCGTCCATCACAGAGCCCATGCTAGAGTTATCGATCGGAATACCGATCTGTAATATAGGCACGCGAATTTTCGAAGTGCAGAAGAACAACCACACTGTACGCATTTACGTTCACAATTAAGATACCAAGGTTATTAATATTTCGACTGTATTGGCTATGTATACGCTACATTCCACTGTTTCCGTCATAAATATAAATTTCATGGATGCAAAGTTTCAAGTGAAGTCGCGTGACATACAGCTGGACAATGGAAAGATTACAGTGGGACGGCTTTCGATGCTTTGGCACCAACACAGGCTAAGCTAGATAGCCTGAATGCTTACTACTGAAAATTATTCTAAGAAATAATGCCTAGAATCGTGCGCTTCAATCTGTCTTTTCCCATAACCTATAATATCTTTTCAGTCTCAAGATTGTTGCGCGAAATTTTAAAACCAGTGGAAAATATAACCTTGGATTTTAGACATTAGTTCGTAACTTTTCCTGCTCTGCTGTTTCGAAATCTAACGTAATTTAAGTTTCCGGTTTGTTAGCCTGCTCTAAATTAGGAATGACTAGTAAAAATGTTTATTCATTCCTAAAACGTTTTATTTTTTTAATAAAATTTAAGAAGCTTTCTATAGCTGACATTCTAAATTCATCTGATTCTAATTATATTATTCGCATGAAATGACAAACAGTGCTATGTTATTTCAATATGTTCGTTGTTGCACAGTTGGCACCGCTTCCACATGATTCCTGGAAGTATCGATATTTTGCACGGTCTCCTGTACGTCGCCATGTTTTGAATTTACCACTGAACTGTTTTTACGATATGTTGTGCGCATTGTTTATCGTATTATGGGAGATTTGGAATTTTAAATCAAGTGCTGAAGCTCACAAAGTTTGCAGTTAAACTCCTGAAAATGTATTATGTGACCGAATCCCTATGTGATTTCAAATTTGGTAGTGAAACAGGAATGTTTGTGTTACATTCAGCCAACAATAATAAGGAAATGTTCATATTATCAGAAAATCAAGAGCATCTGACAGCCACTTGTTCAATTCAAAAGCAGAATACATATACTTTTGTCAGATTTACAAAAAATCTGATAAGGATTGTTACCAAGGACCGTTCGATTGGCGGTGCTATCTGGTCAAAGGTGGTTTCAAAGGTGATTTTAATTACATTATAATTATTGGTTGAATATATGTATTGCAGTTAATGTTTTTAGATATTCCACCGAAACAAAAAGCAGACTTCAGAACGTCGATATTATACTTATACGAGCGGAAAATGGTTCGATCGATACAAACGAAGTCGGCAAAGATTACGGCCTTCATGAGGTGACATTAATCATTTTACTGTTTAGTGCTATAACATAATGTGATATCAACTTTATCATATTGCCTCATGATAAATCAACTACAGTTACAGGCGGTGTATTTGTCATATTTATAACACGTGTATAAAACGGTGCGCTGAGTATAATAGTAAAATATTGCATTTAAAAACTAACTTACATAGCTGCTGAAGTGCAAAAGCTACTCAGTCGCACTCTGCCAAATTTAGGATAATGATCATGTAAAATATCCCCAGCGAATCATGGCAAGTTTTCCCCCTGGAATAATCGTATGATGTTTTTCTCTATAAGCCTAACGCTAAGCCTAAACCTAAGTCTATGATTATTTAAATATCATTTGTATGAATACATGAGAATGGTATAATTTGTTACACATAACGTTGCATGGCGTTACCTACTGTATTTTGATTAATAAATTACCCATGATTTGCGTAAAATTTCATACAAAAATGAAAGGCTGTTTGCACATAATTTGTGTGAAATTTCAGATACTAAATGTATTTATAATAAGTATAACTAGTCTGAAGCTTTATAAAGCAAACATAAAATTGAAAATTAGAACAAAAATTCCAACAATGTATAAACATTCATACATTAGGATATACAAGATGAAACAGGGCTTCAAGGGGCCTAACTTTTAGACTTCGCCCTCCCCCCCCCCCGCCCAACAAAACCCCTGGTTTACGCTTTGAGGGTACCCCCATCCCTAGACGGTGGTAAGCACGCCAAAACACCACCAATTTTGCCAAATTGCCAAAAATGGAGTGAAAATTGGCAAAAATAGAAAAAATTAAGGATCCTTGGGAGAAGTTGTCAATCCCCGAGCGACTTGCTCCCAAAGGCCTATGCCCTTCCTCCCGTGATGATCTCCCAGGCAGAGTCCTGGCTACACCATCCCCCCTCCCGACACATCGGGCCTTCAGCATGTATGAATTGGAGTGCTTTTTATGCATATACCTATAAAAATTCATACATTACATAAATTATTGGAATATCATTCAATAAATATATTGAAAGTCATACAAATATAAATAGTATTTCTGCAGTACATATATTATTTTACATACAAATATATAATATGCAAATTCGTACATTGTGTATGCTGAGATTCCTACAATATATTCAGGTTGATACAATGAGGTATTCTATATGAAGAGTCATACATTATTTGATATATTTCAATGCTATACAAAGGTAAAATTCAATCTGCTACAATAGGAATTTTTCACACAAATTTAGAAAATTTAGAAAAAAGAAAACCGCTGCATTATAAACTCTACAACAGTTCTTTTGATAAATGGCAAATGTATGAACTGTCGCACTTAAGACGTGTATGTAAACCAGACCACACAAATCATGTATGACATTGCACTCATATAGGCATGATATATAAGGGCCGTTTTTAAGAAGGTAGTTTCATACGTGAGCAAGTTTAGACACGGGTTGTTGTTTACCAGAGCGTTCGCGATCTCAAAACCTGCCTTCGCACTCAAATTGCGATAAATTCTTTATGTGCGAGATACCGAACGGACAACACGCAAGCGGACAGACGCTGTTCACTGTCACTATTTCACAAATTATCGTCGTAATCTACTGACTTGAAACACGTTTCATAATCTATTTTGGTAATCGTTTTTACTTTTAGAGAAGGCGTACATCATAAGTTCGCGATGTTCGTCGGCTGGCAGGAAAAGGGGTAAATGGTTACCGCATGATAGAACCAGTTTTCGGGAGTTCTACGAAGAACCAGGGAGGGCAAATTTTAAAAATTGTAGGAGCTCATAATTTTTTAAATTTTGCTAAAACTTTCCCCAATTTTCCAGTATTTTGCTAAAATTTTGCCCATTCCCACTAATTTTGCCAAATTCCGCAAAGGTGCTGACACTTCAAGAGGCGGGAGTAAATGTGGCGTGAGGTGGCGTCCTAGAGGTCTTAGGGGTGGGGTAGCCCGTCCTACTCCTGATTAAAGCTTATGGGGTACATAGCTGTCCCACTCAACATACCACTTGATGAAAGCTCGGAACGGAACCTCTATTCACGTTGACTATGTAACCGGAAACCTCCGATGGCAAACAAAGTTGTATAGCAAGCAATAATGTATTTCTAGCTAGCGGCAATCATAACGGCTCATTTGATGTAAACATCGTAGTTTGAATATTTGGCAGCAACGAAATGTTATCACTGTAATATTCCTTATTGTCATAACTATCAAGCTGTGACTTTGTTTTCGACGTTTGTGAAATTCTGCATCTGAAGTCATGTAACGTAAAGCAGTGTTATAACTATTCTTACACTCTTTCAAACTAGATCCTATTGAATAAATCCACCCCAACATCTATCATAGAAACCTATCACGGGTTTTAGCCTCGGACGATGTCGCTGAACCACCCATCAAAAACGACAGTCAATCTGCGATAAGAAACTAGGGGTAAATTTCACTGCGCCATTCAACGCTGCATTTATGGAATTGGGATGTTTCAAAAGCAGCAATATATATTATAATGAGTTGTATTGTACCTTAAATTTTGCTTTTACCAACAGTTTACTATAAATATATTGTTATATTGTTTTGTTGATCTATGGTGTCTTACTGTACAATTAAGATAAGATTTACAGTTCACATTGATCATGTTACATAGTTACGGAAATTAATATTCCGCTAAAATGTGGCTTTAAAGTCAAATTGGAGTCACTGAACACAAATTGGTCACAATGATTTTCAAGGACGGTGATCAGCTAATAGAATCTACTTTTGATCTTTATAAAGAGTTTGGAAGATGCATTTAGCAGTTGTGTCAGTGGCAATATGATATGATGCTTTCATTAGGGTTCCGTGATATTGGATTCTGTGCTTGGTCTGAACTTTTATCATTACTCATATTCTGATTCATCATTTCGTGAATTTGAATATATTTGCCTTGAAAATGATCAACACAAAATATTAAACTCTTAATACACCGCTCGGTATCCTCCAAAAAGATGAATTAAAAAATTTCACTGCGCGTCATATAATATTGTTATACATTAGAAACAAGCCACACGGTCTATGAATTTTAGACAGATGGCAACGCAGAGAAACGGTTTGATAAACAATACTAAACTGTAGATATCGACGCCCTATGTCGGGTTATCTAAATCTATTTGGTATTACATATCGACACTCTGTGAAGATTACCTCAAGTAACAATGGTCGAGTGGTTAAGTATCAGGGTTGTCGACAGGTGGCAGCTGAATCTGTCTTCACGTCCATATTTACTTAATAGCCTCGCTTCAGTTGTGATATGCTATCACTTCATGGCCATTACATTTTGCATTTATTCCCAAAATTTATTTTTGTGCATTCATTAGTAAAATATATTTTACACATTAAAACTACTGTGACTTATTTCTTACAAGAAAAAATTAATCTCGAAATCTAAAAGAAGCGTAACTGCACCAAAATCACTTTCAGACGTCATAACTTGTTTAAAATTTAAATTATCTATCATTCCTAACCATTAAGACAAATTACAGCATATCAACGAAAGCGACTCGATCGACTTAATTAGACGAACCGTGAAAATTTGTCTTTTATTCATCTTATCTTATTTGAAAAGAAAACGTAAAAAAACCTAATTGGAGTTCCTAGAGCTCTATGAAATAAAAATAACTATATAAATTATATAACTGCCACAACGCATGATTCAGTAGCGAATGGAAATTTGCTTGGACCGTTATCGCACTAACTTAGACATAGCCAAAAGTAGTAACATGCATGTGTAGGGACAACTTATTTGCTACAAAATAGCGTTATGATTGATCGTTCTTTTGTATAAATCTGTATATTTAATGCAAATTGCGTATTTTTACGAATTTAGAGAACTAAAGCCCCAACGTTAGTTAGGATTACGAATATATATTTGCTGGTGATCAATCATTGAATCATTAATTCTGTTCCTGTGATATGCTCCTATCGCGGATTAGATCACTAAAAGTAAATTGTTGTAAACTGTGTTTTTAGATCAAAAAACGCGTTTATTTAGAAAATTTAAAGATCCTGTCATATATATACTAACAATAATGCACATTTTATAATTTTTAACCACTTAATACCCAACAAAGGCCAAACTGTAATTGAAAATATTCATAAGGGTTGGATATTCATGCTCAAAGTCAGAAACTCATTTGAAATTCCTCTGGCCGCCTAAATTTTACACTAATCTTTGTGAATGTTTCATTTAGTCTATTAATTTGCTCATCATTCTCCAGTATGGTCCAGTTCAATTCCTGTTTCAGATTGCCGGTGAATGCCTTCGTACATGTATTGCTCCTGGAAATCACGACTCTTTTATTCACCTCAGTGATTCACTGGCATACGTTGTCTCAGTTGTGAAAGAAGAAATAAGTAAAACGATTGGATGTAGCGCAGTCATTTAAGGTAGTGAATGATAATGGCGCTTTTATAATCTTATATGGCCTTCGCATTGCGTAGCCTTCTCAGCCTTAGAGTAAATGTACTTCCTCGTTTCCATAAGTACTACTGTTGAAATCGGTACGAGTAACGCTGTAACATTGATTGTATCGCAGCAGCTGTACACAAATTTATAGACAGCTGACTGTTTGCATATGAAATATTGCTCATTTTTGTGCAAAACTTTTTTGCACTGCTGAAGACGTGTATACTTGGTACTCCAAAATCACTCACTTTATCTCAGTGACAAAGATAATATTTTTGTTTGACAAAATAATATTTATAATAATTGCTACAACAAAAATTATATTTTTCTAGAGTACGTTTTTTGCAGCTTTGGCATAATAAAGCAGACCAATTCCTATTATTTTAGATATGGACTTTAATCTAAAATTGAGCCCGGGGTATGTGCCTAGAGCACAGGTGCCATTGTCGTATATGAGGCCAGTGTCCTGGCAATAACATAAACCCCCTCGTGTGAATTTATGCCTTAGCTGTTCTCCATTCTGTCTCAGCTATAATCTAAATGTGAATCTGCAATAAAACTTCGCTGGAAAATAAGTTTTCCACCACGTGTTCCAACTAGAACATCTGAGGCTACTCTCCTGAGGGAGTGGGGCAGGTGCGTGGTAGTTGCGCCACTGTATAGGTGGCAACCAATGTCGTTAAACATTAAGTCTCAGTGATACGAATAAAATTGGAAACGATGCTCTATTAGACAAATAGATATGAAAATGATTTACGCAACATTTACGATTGCGTCTTCAGCCATTTTCAATATGTGTTACAGCGGCAATACTTCTTTAGTATTATCTGTAAAAATTCTATAGCACAAAAATCGCACCCTTGTAAAAATTGTAAAGTATTTGTAAATATTTGATACTAAATATATAAACAGTAAAATGTTTGGTCTGAGAAGGGCAAGAACTTACTACTGCACGACTATTCTAAGCGACAGTTAACCATTCACATATTGATAGGGTTCAGTATCAGTATACAAGATTGTATTATTACGCTCAGATAACGGTGTAGTATATGCCATATTTTTGATGTTTCAATTGATAGGTCCCGTAGTTGTAGAAACAGCTCGTCTTGAGCATCAAAAATGTACATTCAATATTCAGTACCTAAAGTCTGTATTATAAACACAAGTTTTAGCCAATACCCAGGATGTATGAGATTTAAGTCCTCACATGGATATGGCTAAAAATTGAACTCATCGAATGCAAAATTATACTCAAATTGTTAAACACACTGTTGATGTATGATGTGAATGGTAATACAACACTCCTAAGCATCTGCTAAGTTATAGATATAGTATGCGCAGTCAGACAGAGACTAACTGCACAGTCGTAAGCTAACGGGCATGGCAATGTTCAAAAAAACGTTAAGAATAAAAAGATAAAGCAAAAAGTTGTTTTTATGCAACTTAGCAGTTTTTAACTGTAACCATGTAATTTTTATGTGAAAATTGCAAGTTGCGCTTCATCCGATAAAGTAGTATAATTATTGAATACCAACCTATTTTTATTGCTATAACACATAAGTTACATTTGCAGAATAAGTATAGCTAATGTTGCCTTGAAAGATTTGTAACACGGCTGAGACGAGTCAAACTAGTGCGTTAAGCGCAACTTAGAACATTTGAAAGCAACATAACAGTTTGTACAAATTCCAAACTCTTTGAGCGCGCTAATACCTATGCTACAACTGACTTGTACGTTAGCCAATCATATGTTTAGAAGTCTGTATGCACTCTCTTAACATATATGCTGTGTACAGGTTAAATTGTTACTGTCGGGTATGTACCCTAGGTGTATGCAGACATATAATCATTTCTTTGAGCTTTACGACAATTTCCTAACGTGGCCATTATATCATAGCACTGTATATCTTGAAAATGGCCATCGATGATAGGCAGTTACTCGCAAATAACAATTACCAAACAACAAAAATTTAGTAAACTGTAGTTTTCAAAATATTACTGAATAAATTTATCTTAAGATAGATCATCCCGTTGCCTAGTTGCAATGTACAATATTTAACACAATGTTTACTACACCTATTATAGGTAATATTATTATTACCTATTATAATTAAAATTATTTGCATGTATCTTCGATTGTTTCTAAGCAGGTGTTCAATCTTGGAAAATAAATACGCACCAATAACCTTTCCACCAGGGAAAAGCCTGTGGTTTTGGGCAATTCAGTGTGATTTTGATGTTATCGTATATTCCTTGGAAATAGCTGTTGAGTTGAGATAAATATTTACGGTATCTGTTAACTGACCTATCGGAACGGTCTGAGCGCAGCATCTAGTAATGCATAATCAAAAAAGAAAGCCAGAATTGATCACCGATACGACCGAATTTCATAGACAAGACACGATGTCCGGTATAATACAATGTCGCCATTATTGTAGCATGGACTGAGGCCATTCGAGTGGAATGTCCCCGCTTGGGTAGTAGGGCGGCCTAACCGCTTCGCTGTATGATATAAAACTCTGCCGGATGATGAGTGTAATTGTCACGGCAAAGTGAGGTCCTCTGAGGAAGGGTGTTAGGCCAGAGTAGTTCGAAATTTTTGAAATTTTGAGAAACTAAAAAATTTCCCTTAAGTTGCTAACATTTTCCCCAACTTTTGCCAATTTGCGATAAATGTTTGCTACTTCACCTATTTTTTGCCAATTTTCACCCTGTTTTTGTTTGGTTTCTTAAAATTGTCCACCCGCCTTGGGAGTGCGGCAGAGAGGGTACATCTACCTAAAATAGAGGGAATTCGACCCCTTAGCGATAACACCGCTACCCCCGCATTTGATGTCAAAGTTTTTCTATGCCTCGATTTCTACAATTTCTAATGTTGCTTCATACACATAGATATATCATGTTTTAGTTCTATAGATTTAAGGACAGTTTTTAACTGAAGTCCATTAAAACTGGTGTTTCAAAACATGGAACCTACCAAGCGACAAAACACCGTTTAATGATGGTTAACCAGTGGTAGAATCCAAGACCATAAATAGTAAACTCCTCTCGATGCGGTACATCTGTGGTGCAATATTTTTTCCTTTGAATAACAGGGGTTTCAGACTGTAGAACGATTTATATCATCAACAACAATAGGGAAATGGGTACCCAATTATTGTACTGTTGCAGCGAACACATGACAATATAAAATACTGAAAGTTGACAACAAATCATACACATAAAATTATAGCATTCTCTATTGTTCATTTACAATAGTGATTCTTTTTAACTACTCTGCACCTTTTACATTTAACTTCGCAGCAATATTCAAATATGCAATGGCATGATTCCTCAAATACTTTTGTTTCTTCCATATATCCGCGGCCACAACACATGCTATCGCAGTCGCCCAGTGTCGCTCTGCTTGTGACATTGCAGGTCCTACAGGCAGCACATATAACACAGAAGCATTAAACAATATAAAGAGGTTACTAAACTAGTTGCTACGCTGAAAATGTTCATTTGAAAGTCGCAGTATCTATTTAAAAATTTGTTACAAACTTTATACAATATAGCTACAAAGTCAATCTACAGTAGCTAAGTTATAAAATGGTAAAGTATACAATTTTGAACTAAAAAATGGGAATTGTAAAACGCGGATTTTGTACACACGTACACTCGTAATCTGAGAAACACATTAAATGGAGAACTATTCTGGTTTCCTTGCCACTGTGAGTGAGCTTTTGTATTCGTGATTATTCGTAATTATCGCAGTTCCGTCGCACACTCCAAACTATGCGTGCGTAAATTCATCATGTGCCCATCTACCATCCTTTTTTGTAATAACCGATATGGAATCGCAAACTATTGTTACAGAACAAATGCGTATTATGCTGAATTGGCTTTTCGCTAACAGAAAATGGGCAAAATCTAAAAAAGGGCCGAAATAATACCTTGTTTTCTAACGTATTTTTGACGATTTTCAATTTGCACCAAAACGGATATCTAATGCCTGTATTTTTATGTGGATTTGTTTCTGTTCGCAATTAATTTCACTTAATACTGATGTCACAAATTATATAATCGGTTCTATAGATTAGCTCATAGTCTTTGCTAACAAAACCATTCTAAATCAGATCTGGCAAATTTTCATTCGTGGAAAATTCGATAATTTTCTTTGAATTTTCTCGAGCACAAAATGTTCTGATTTCTATCGCAGAGCGGCATGTTCTCGAAGTTTTGCGTAGAATTATGCTTTACCAAAAACATTAGGTAAGGCTTTTTATCCAAAATAAGAAAATAAGATGGTTGATTGGCGTGAATGAAATGTTTGGAATATCGCAGCAGCGATGAGATGAATTTTAATGTTTGATGTGACCCAGAATTTTCAACTAACGATTATAAACATGCTGTCTTACGCGGGAAAATTTGTTAACATGCATAGATACATTCAGAAAATGTACATATGAGAAAGAAAATGCCAAATCCTGCCCAGTTGTTGAAAACAACTCAGCGCTACTAACCCTACAGTCAGCGGTGTAATATATAGAAAATTAAATTATGGTTGGATAATTGCAACCAGTAATAATTGTGCCATATTAATCTACAACATTTAACAAATAGTTAGGAGCCCTTAGAATTAACGGATACTAGAGGAGAGAATTTAGACTCCCAACCCGGCTCGGCTTGATACGGCTGTAAAGCGCCTAAGATTCGTTCGTGAGTGCCGAGCCAAGCCTAGTATATCTGCAAACGCTATGTTGTGCTCTTAAGAGCTCTTTTCTAAAATAACAAACATAGTACAATAGTCCAGCAAAAACAGCCGATATGACCTCGGATAGTGTTTCAAAACCTCCAAATTCAATCTTATATAGGTTGTCTGTATGTTATATTCTCTCTTGAAACATAAACTTTGTTATTATAACACTAAAAGCCGAGTCTAATAGAGTCTGGATTTCCGTCCAAACAGCCAAGCAGAGGAGCTGGATATGGTTCACGAAAAGCCGAGACAAGCCACAGCCTAAACTGTGCGTATGAGAGTCGAGCCAAGCCGGACATGCTTCACGAAGACCCGAGCCAGAGCTAGAAAATCTATGTCATTCTTGCCGTTAACAGATACTCGGCTCATTTACTAAATGAGCTATAAACGTGGTTCTTGAAGTAGAGACGACCTGCATGTATTCAAGGAAATACGACAAAATATCAAGCTTTAGTGATATAGAAAATCGGTAAGATAATAAAATCGATAAAAAGATCTTGAAGATGATGTCACTTTTCGAAAGCGACCCAACCTCATCCGTCAATACATTAGATGGAGTCAATTATACTCAGATATTAAACACAATAACAACATCCAAATCTTGCACGTATTGGTAAATGTAGATTTTTCCATTGTGATGCGGTTAAGGCTCTGGGTACAACAGTCTATGAGATTACGATTCTCTGCGCCAGTTGTAGAGCAGGAGTTAGACAATCCTTCTTCAAGCGATTATTAGATTAACTTGTTTTGACGTGAAACTGTATACTGGTAGAACCGATGTCAGCCTATTTTCTCATTATTAAGAATTCTGTGGGATACGTAATAGCATTTTTACGTCCGCGATAGTGCTTCGAAATATTGAACAAAAAGGTTGAGACAAGCGTTTTAACCCAAAATGAAACGAAGACTGACTTAGACACCCTGCTGTTTTAAATTTTTTTCAAGAGTAGCTAGCTTTGGATATTGCAACTTCTCAACAGTGTCGAATACACCGTTTCTTGTTTGCAATTATATTGACTGTTTGAGGCATTATATCGTCAACATCATACAGTCTAGATGCAAATATCGATATTTTTTAAAAAATACGCAGCACTGTTGACTAAAACACCGCATTAGCTACAGAAGGTGTCAGTTACAGTTAATTCGCACCAGATTGGTAGGTAAGGGTTGGTACCACATTGTAAACAAAAAATGTAGTAGCTAGGGGTGTCTCGCACACCCTCGACAATTAATTTACGGTATGAGTGTGACCCTGAATGTCTATACAGCAAGGTCATAACTACAGGGGGACAAGAGTTCCAAACAGCGAAGACATTATAACGTCAACGCCGCATTAGATAGTTTGCACTGTATGATTACTAAATATAACAGTTTCGGCAGAGCACACACCGATTTTACGCTAAGTCAATGATTTATGTTGTTAAAAGTAAAAATAGTTCAGGTTCTGACTAACGGTACATATTATCGTACCAGTTCAATGCTAACTTCTGAATGATAGGAGTTATGATTAAATTTCTAAAATGCATTTTGTATTACATATGCACATTACAAAGACCAGCCGTGTAAATAAATTTGTTAATATATAATGAATCACAGAAATTTTGTTTTTGGCCCCGTTTTTTAACTGTGAACGTTTTGTAACGTAACCCACTCAATGTAATATTTGTCACTATCTATGAATAATTTCTGGGGAACCATTGCTTAAAAGGCGGGGAAGCATAACATATGTAAGTCGTTAAAGTCGTAAACCACAGTGTCAAACCCAGTTGATGACGGATATTGTTGGTATGACCTAGCATAATGACAGCAGCAGCTCTAAATACATTTTGCTATTACAAACTACAAAATGTGAAAATTCTAGATAGTTTAGGCTCAAATTTTTATTATGCATGTACCATTACATGTCATTCCATACATTGAACTGTTCCTCCATTTTTGTAACAAGAGAAATGAAAGCTATTTTTTGACTAAAGTCTCACCAGATTTTATTATGGTTTGTCGGTGAAACGCACAGATTTATTTGCCGCCCTAAGATAACACATCTGCAACATGAACGTTGAGCCAACCTTATTTACGGAGCTGGTAGACAATGAAAACAACCATACAATTATTTGCTTGCTACAATTATAACATAGTCATAGGTTTACCGTGAAAAAATAACAAGCATACTTCATTTTCGATAATGTTATCGGTATGTCATGGTAAAGTAATTATCAAAATAGCCTAAACCTTAAATTTTTTAGGAGTTTTTAAAGCATATCTTATAGCTTTATGGGTTTTTAGTATCGTTAGCACCAAGAATGAATAATTTCATTTAATCGAAACAATTTGATTTATTGATTTGAAATGTTTGAATGCTATGGTTGTTCGGGCATCTATGTATATAATTTTCGCTTGTCTGTCATCTTTTATTTATTTCAGTATATTAGTAACAACTCAGCCACCATCGCCTTCTATAGCTCAATAAATACAGCCATTCCACGGCGTCAGACCAGTTAATAACCACAAAAAATGAATAAGCTTTTTAAATAAATCTTTAAAGCGTATGTGTCATTACCTGGAGTAATGTAAACAACAGAATTTACCATGGCTTCTATTTTTACCACCATCACATGCTTATAAATACTAATGCGGTGTTGCTCATTCAAAAACTTAATCGCAGCGTCTACTGCGCGAACTAAACATCATATTCCATCACGGACCGCTACCCTGCGGAAAAATATTTCTAAAGTTTGTTGAGGATTTTATCCTTAAAGAAATCATGACGCATCATTTTGTTATGTTCACTGTTTTTAGCGATTTTCAAATGGTAGGTCCACAGATAAGTGTGGATAAATGGCATGGGTGTTGAAGGTCAGTAGGCTTAGGGGGCGTAGATGTTCGGTGAGGGGAAGGTCGTTGGCGGAGGGGATAGGGCTGAAAATTTTGTATGGTGGGGGGTATATTTTTGGAAGTCGTGAAAACTTACGATTCCCCCCCCCCAATTTTTGCAAATGCGCAATAATTTTTTCTCAATTTCTACTTTATGGTAACTTATATCATTTTTTCCAATTTACACCATATTTTTACCTATTCTGCAAATATTTTCCGCGCTACTTCTGCATGCGAGGTGGGATGGCCGATGCGGAGCGTTTGGGGCGGGGGTCCGACCCTTAGGGGTAACTGCCTTCCGTCCCCCACCGACACGTGTGCTATGTAGAGAATGGCCACCAAAAATTGCTGCTCCATAAAAAGTTGTCTTGGGATGGTCCTCGTAGTATTTATACAGACTAACCAGCAAACTTGTAATTGTGTACGTTTTAAAAAAGTTTTCACGGTAAACTTATAACATCATACTTTTACAGCACAAGTGTGATACAGTAAAGCGGTGTAGTACACAAACATAATGCTCAAAGTCGAACTCAGGGACGTAAGCTATATGCAGTTGTGCCGTCCCCGATAAACTAAGCTTAAGCCTGAGCTTTTACCGTAAAGGTACGGTCGTCATATGAACCTTCATACTAAGTCCCCCTGAACCTTCATCACTAAGTTATTCTTTTTAAGGACATAATGCAATGCCTCTATGCTTCACCTGAGCCAAGGTCATGATCGTCAAGCCGGGATTAGTTCCAATAAGAATCTATTTTATTCAATGTACTTTTAAGTTCTTTAATAGCCCTTGTCTTGCAAAAATGTATTGCGTTTTAGCTGTTTTTTATTGTTAAGCTTTTATATTGCACATAAACTTCAGTACAGGCATTGGTTAGAGGTACATTAGGTTCGCGATGCAAGATGGTCACTGTTTTCGGATATTGACGCTATCATAATGTATGAGCAAAATTTGGTTATTTATATAGTTTATGTGCAATTAATGTGTCCGGCGGAATTTTTCTCTTTTAGTACCTGTATAGACATGTGGTATCTAGAAGTTATTACATCGGCTTTCTAAGACGACGTGCGATGTACACCATGACAAAAGTGAAAATATCATTTCCAGTGGCTAACTAAAATTAAACTAGAAATTTTAAATAAATAATAATTTAACTAATAAAAATAATTTAGCCCACGAGCATAGTGCTATTATGTTATGTTTACAATGTCAAATATGCCATTGGACGACCGGCATGTTATTAATTATGTGTCTTGTTGAGGATATGCCTCGGCAAATGGGATGATTGGCTAAGAATGTGTTAAAATAGCCCAATGCCTACGTCCAAACTGAAGCACTCTTAAGGTGCGCATGCTCTTAAGTTGCTAAAAAATGAAAGGTGTGTCAGACCATGCTGCGAGAAAGCTAGTTTCGGTAAGCAAAATTAAACCTCTTCATACTCAATAGAAATTAGCCGTTGAATTATACTTATGGGTTCATCCACCTTACACCCGAAGCAAGAATAAAAAATTTCATAGAAATTTCCTAGGCTGTGTATTGTGCCCAAGAATTTGAATACTTATGAGTGTTACGAGATTTGATACACTCAGAATTTTCGGCGATCTAATCGTATAATACAATAATTTGCCAGAAATTTGAGAAATTGTTGTCGTTGTTAATAAATATCGCGCACCCAGTAATTTTCCAGAAGCAGTCAGGATTCAATAATAAGTAATTACACATTTCTCAAGGACAAATTTTTTCTTTTCGGTTTGAAAGCGGACCGGCATTTATAGGCCCTTGAATACTAGCGTTTGTGGAGTTGCACAAAATTTTTAATACCTTCCTTGTGTTCCGTAGGAACCGACACGTAAGTCTTGATTGCAATAATCAGGAGACTTTTTAATGAATATTAAATCATTCTCCGTTATTGCTCGCGGCATCGTTTGGCGTGCGATGACTTCAAGATGATCCGGGTTCGTTTTGACAATACGAACTTCTCGTGCGTCACGATAGAGCGTTGCTAACCTGAAAAAATTGCAGCATAGTTTTATCGCAAATTCCAATTTATGATAACTCAAAAATTCTGTGGTGACCGTTTCAGAGGTCCATTTTTTGGTGGAAAAGAATGTTCTTTAAAAATAAATAATGCCGTGTTTTTAAATTTCTATTTTAGAACATACTCTCTTATTACTAAAAAATATAGAAGTATTGTCAGTATGCGTGTCAGCAGCTTCCTTAAATTTGTGTAAGACACAGTTAGCCCACAAACTATCACGGTGCAGAAAATTTTGAAAAAGCAATGACAGCAATTTTTAGGCAGCAATGATCACTAACGTAGTATGTTTTTGAAATGCTACCGTTTAATTTTTGCTTTTAATGATTCTAGTTATCTGTTGTATTTTTTGAGTGACACTGACAGGGTTGACGAGGTTGATGAGAATGATGAGAGGATCAACAAAAAATTTTAACCAAAGAGCCCTGTCGTTAACAACGTCGCTATGAAATTCCGGAATGTGATGACCTTTTGCAGCCAGAAAGCGAAATTATGTCGAAAATTAATGTAAAGCAAATGTCAAAGAATCAATGCATAATGCAAAACATTTTTTGCTTGATATCGTACCCCCAAGACAAAATTCTGGATGCGCCCTGCCTTTAATGAATTAAAAATATTCTTTAGCACACAATAGATTGTTGACGCTGAACATAAGTATTCGAACTTAAGAAATAGCTTATCTTTATTTGCAAATCGACCAGCATTTCAATTCGTTGTACTACGTGTAGTGTACTAGAATGGAGGAATTTTGTATATATTCATCTTAGACCTTCACACTTGTTGAAATCACAAATTACGAGAGTTAAGGATCTGCACCTTCCAACTCGAACTCGTAAAATTCGTGTTGTTGCCATGTGCTCCAACTTATGCATCAGTAAAACATTGAGCAGAAATAATTTTATTAAAATAACTCTTAATAAAACGCACTGATCAGTCGACTATTAATTTTGCGATAAGAGAGAAGAATAAGTTCTACCTTAGAAGTAATATATCTTCTTTCAGCAAAACGTACACGTACCATAGATATGTTTTAAGGGGATCATACCGCCAACTGTACATCATGGTCGTCATGCAGAAATGAAACTTTCACAAAATAGGCGTTGTGCCACAATTTTGCACAACGTGTCGGTAGTGTTTCAAGTGATGTTCACGGAATTCGGGTGCCAAACAGAAGCTTAACAAAGGTGTATTCTTCGTTATATGTGGTTAAGTACTCAGTTGGCTTTGAAAAATTAGCGTTTCTTATATAGCCGCTCATTAAATGATGTATTTTATTTGGCGCAACGGTCGCCGCGGAACATAAAACTCAGTTCTTCTCAGGATAAATATATATTGAGTATACCTTTCAGCAATGACGTCCAGCTTTGGAACAATACGCCAACATGTTTTATGGTTACATGAGCCAGATACACCGTGGCATTTGCAAGCTATTTTCGCTTCGTATTTGTAAAATTCGATAACCTATATAATTAAATTAAGTTATCTAGAATAATCCATGTTCGAATAGTATTCGGCAACGGGTTATGACTTCTCACTTAAAAAGTAAAATATGTGGTTGTTTTTGCATCTGGAACTATGTTATAATTTATTTCACTTATTGATGGCTTAGTGTTAACCCTTTCCGCATTTATATACCACATTTGATGCAGAGTATATTGTGAACCGATGTGCAAACTGGGCTTGTCGTTTGGAGTGCATTGTACGTGCGTTGTAAATTCCTCGGCTTTTGAGGTTCATTTACCTTTTTTACCATTTCCATCTTAAAATAACGTCTATCTCGTACAGTCTTGCACACATTTTTGCCTCCATGGCGGGCAGAATCTAGATCTTTTCGGCGTGAGCTTTGTTACGCTTACCACTACGCCATGTAGAACCTTAAAGCACATCGCAAAGAGAGCGAATAAAATACTAAGAGTAAATGCACGTCGCACGTCAAACTCGGTTAATGCATCGCTTCGCAATACAACTTGTGACAAATATGTCATTTTAAGAACGAAAGGGTTTGGTTAGCGATAGTCTAAATTTTGATTAAGAAAGCGAGCAATAGTGCACAAATACTGTAACGTCTAGCGTACGAGGCTCCCACTCAAACGATCCAGGTTCAATCTGCCGCTGTGATAAAAATTGATGTACACATTACATTAAGTCATACGGGCAATATTTAAAAGAAATCATTTGAACGAAAACCTATTATACCGTAGTTATCATACATGCACGAGGTCTTTGGTCCCGAAGGAGCAGCCAAGTGCTTAGGGGGTTGTCCGACGGCCCACGTGGTAAGAAGGGCCCCTTCGGCGTCGCATATGGGTTCGGAATTGGCGTAGGGTGACCTGGCAGCGGGTGCTCCGCAACGAGGTAGCAGAGTTTGACAGCTCAGGGAATGATCCCCCTCGCAACCCCAAATGAGTATATATGTATGCAAATTTAATTAATAATCTATATAAATATTACACTACTTACCTTCATGAACATTTTTCAATCTAAAGAATAGCAGAAAGCGGACGTAATTTTAACTAGCAGCGCCAGGCAGGCTATGAAAAATAATCGTTCGTCAGTACCCGTTGAAGCAACAATATTTTCCTTCTCACAAAAACAGAAACAGAAGAATTTCTGAAGCGAGCAATGCAGTTTAGTATCTAGTCGATGACTTAGTCAAATGTAATGTTCGGGGTGGGTGAGGGTCTTCTGCACATCCACAGAAGCTTTAACTAGAATTGTATGCTTTTGTAGCCATAGCTTTGGTTCTATGCTTTTATGGTATTTATTTTGTAGCCGTATATTTTGCAGCCGGTCTAGCGCTGTGATTATTGGTAACCTCTGGTCCGGTCTATTTCAGCCACATAAGAAGAGCGGAAGGGCTCACAACTCGAATATTACAAATTTTAGACAACTGTCGAAGGTAAATTCCCTGGATAAAATAAAGAAAACTTTGTTGTTGTGGCTTGGTATCTTTAAAATTGGATAATTACATATTTGTTGAAACAAACGCGCTAGGTACCTAAGGTATTAAAATTTTAATCATTTATAAAAAGTTTCGATTTTAGAAACTCGTACAACATATCTATTTTCAACGATGTACAATCTGATGTAAATTTGTAAGAAACATTTGGAATATTGACTTTTTGCGTCAGTTAACGAGCGAACTTAACAACCTATCATATAAAAATAGTCCGCTATATGCTTCTTTGTTACAGCAATCAAGCAATAGCATTGCTTCCGACTTCGTCATCTTTTACAGCCAATATAGGCCGTTTGTTCATTCCCTTCAATTAACCCGCCACACATACCGCAAAATGTTTTAGCTACAACATTTCACATATACAAGTAAAGTGCGTCCAAAATTTCCGATCATGACGGCTTATAATTTTAGTTATATATATGAATTTATTTTAGCATTTTGCGAATTTATTTTTGAGTGACCCATTCTCTCTATCAAACGGTGAGTCACGTGTGGTATGAGGCAAGAACAAAATTCCACTATGTGATTCGCTGCATTAAATTTTTTCCCTAAATTAGGCAGTAACAATTTGACAACATCCAAAGCATTATGCGTGTTCATGAAGCGACAGTCTAAACAAAAATGAAATACAGTGACCATTAAATAAATTCTAATTACAAGCTAGCATGGCTATTGTTTAAGGTATATATACGTTTACAGCATCGCCTTTGCGTGCTTGCTCTTTGCAGTCATAGGTGTTACAATGAGTTTGGAGTTATAATAAAATATTTTCAGGTTCCCAGAAATTATTAGTGCACAGTAAACTCCTTGACTACTTTTAGATTGAATGATTTTCATCACTGTTTTTTGTCTGCACAGTTCTTTAATTAGCTGTGTCGCTATTGCTTACAGTCGGTAGAAGTAGCTAATGACTTGAAACAACAGTGACAAGTAGTTGAGTTGTTGAGAAAAACAAAATTAACTTAACTCTAGAACTGTCCATACTGCTCCCTCTTAGACGCAATGAGGTTTTGTGTAACATAAAGTCTAAAAAATTACACAAATTAACAATAATTCGTAGTGTGCTATAAGTTATGAATTTTGTTAGCACAGGTGGGTGTAAATATTCAACTGAAATCAACTGAAATTATTTTTTTAATAAAACTTATGTGATATTATTTTGGCATTATTGACATTTTTTGATCATAAGAAATATACCGCCTTTTTTAAACGGTAACGTTTTAAATCTTTTATAAATGTGTCTTTTACAAATCTGCGCAGTTGCAAAGCTGTTACTTGGGAAATCTGTACCATAACATGTAAATAATATATACAGTATAATTTGCTAATGCATTCGATATCTTAATTGTTTTTTGAACTTTCTTTGGATTGCCATTCCCGCAATATCTAAAAACTACATCAATTTTACAGCGAAAATTTAAACTAGGCTTAAGTATTTCGTCTATAGAGGCTGTCTCAATGATGGAACGAATTTAGTTGGGGTGAATGAGTACCGGGTGAGCCAGGAATATTGCATCGTACGACTAAAATGGGGCGTTTATTTCATAATAGCACACTTAAAGCACCAAGAGTTCCACGGATGAAAAGTAATATGGAATATAATTTTTGGAAGTAAGTAACGGTTCTCACAGAGCTCTATGGATCATATAACATCGTGACTGAGAACCTCCGGTAAACTCAAATGTTCGAAACTCTATCGTAATAATATCTGGTTTGCATAATTTGTTTTTATTTTGGTGGGATTGGTGCTTTTAGATAAGAAGCAAAAATTTTAGATCTATTGGATAAGAATTTCTGATAAGTGTCGACTTCTTATGAGTTGTGCGTGCAGTCGTGTGCTTTCCCTGTGCTTATATATACAAACGATGGGATTTAGCGACATTCAAAGATTTCTTATTGCCTCCTGTGCTAGACTGGGTTTGTCCGGCTGCAACTATTCTGTTTTTCAGACGATATTCTTTAGCCAATATATTCAGCATATCAGCATTTCGCGAGTTTTAGGAAGTTCGGAAACAGCTGCCCAATATATAATAATTATAGGTATACAATGTCCGTCGACTCATGGGGATTGAGGGTTCGGTGGAGCGGCCCTCGGAAGGTGGCCTCCAAATCTGATGTTTCCATTTTTGGCAAATTTCATAGATTTTTGCTTATATTTTTATCAGTTTTTGCTCACTTGTGCTAATTATTACAAATGTCTTGCAATTATTTTAAATTTTCTAAAAATTTGGAATGCGCCTTCGGCGGAGAAGGGGTTTGTTACTGAAAGTTCGGGGGTTACAATGGCTTTAGGGAATTCAACTTTTATAGGGTAATATCCTTACCGCGCTACGGACACCTATGTTATAATACCTATAAATTTAAACATAATTCACTTGTCAACAGTGCAGTGGACCTCTTTATTCCCAATATAATTGTGTCAAAATCGCTCTGAAATTCACAAGGCCTCAAGAAATATGTTCCTAATTTTTGAAATACTACAGCTTTTACCTTTCTACCGGCGTTATTGTTGTGTTGGTTCATTCGAGTTCTTGGCGTCCATCGCTTAAACAGTTCCCTCCTGTAGCCGTTCACATTCGCATTTGCTAGTATTTCATCACCAGGAAGGATGGTATCTCGATAGTTGACGTTATTAAATCGGGTATGCCGTGAGATTGTAGATGTAACACGTGTATAGCGACGTTGATTTACGTAGTTGGACGCTTGATTATGCAAGATTCTATTTGTTGACTTACGTCGATGTCTGCGCTTTGTCCAAGGAGCGTCAGCAAACATTCTACTAACGTCTAGCCCCATATCTATGTTATGGTGACATCCTCTCCACTTAAATAAAAAATAAATATCCTTTAGTGATATTAATCAGAACTTTTCAACACAATTGTGTAGTAAAATATGGCAACTCCAGTTAAATATAATGACTGCTGATAAACATTTGTGCAAAGGCATTTATAGATAGACGAAATCGTAGAATTTATGTGAGGCTCGAGATAATAAGTATCACGCTAGACTGTCTTAAATCAAGCTTGTAACCGTTTCAATTTAACATATTTCTCTTCGTCAAAGAAAGGCGCCACAACCGTCACTGTGCTAGTAAAGCCTTTGGTTTACGAATCTGGGTCACCTACGGCTTCGACATAATAATAATTGGCCGATATTCTACAGGATTTAACAAAAATTGGACGGAGCCAACATGGGCTGTGAGAAGATCTGCAGCTAAAGCTCGAACTTTCATATCTTTAAATCGTTTTCATTCCTTTAATTTGTATAATGGCATCATGCAAGTATTTGATATTCTAATTGCCACACTATTCTTAAAAATTAATCAAATACAGGCTGTAATACACCCACATAGCGTATCCTACTTAAACTGTAATGTCTATGTAAATATAGGTTGTAAAAAATTGTGCAGAGCAAATGTAAGACATGTTGACCAATATTCGTCCGAAATGGAACACATAACTTATATAATTATATACATATCTTTCGTATAAATTCCCACATAAGAATTATATGATTTATTACACAATTCTGTATGATTTTGTGAAAAATTACACGCAATAAATGTATGGTGTTTGCACATAATTTAGCTGAACCAGTACATAGCAAATATATCGAAATTAACAGTTAATATTAGAACTTCCAAGCATGGATTTATAA
This sequence comes from Trileptium ribeirensis, assembly GCA_030248225.1. Taxonomy (NCBI): domain Eukaryota; kingdom Metazoa; phylum Nematoda; class Enoplea; order Enoplida; family Thoracostomopsidae; genus Trileptium; species Trileptium ribeirensis. The sequence goes on along the minus strand of JASANE010003346.1, from coordinate 44,432 downwards.
AAATTCAACATTAATATCTAATTTAAATGAAACATATATCACAAATATATTTACTAAAGAGATTTCATTTCATACAAATAGATTTGAGTGGTTTTGGCGAAAATTTTATGGAAGTCGTAACAAAACAAGACTTGAAATATCTCGGCTGCTTGCCGTTATGTTATCCCAGTGTTAATCTAAGCTGTTACATATAGTTTTCCCAATTGGAGACCCCTGGAAAACACAGGTATGACGTTGTTCCATGTTAACGTTTAAGTGCAGCTGATGAAACTACTTTTTGTTTTACTTTAGGGGCATGTCACACTTCAACAGATTTTTCCGTCGCACGTTTTAGAAACATTGTTTTATATTTCAACTACTCTATTAAATTATATATAAAACAACTGTTAATCGTTAAGAGACATTATTATATTGCAGGAGAGGAGTAGCAATATACTGTTTAGGCTAATTCTCATCCTAATGAATAATATATCTTAAATATTAAACTATATTAATCACAAAGTAAATATAATGTCGCACTTTACACGATGCCTCAAAGTTGGAGCCTTCGTTACACACTAAAGCCTTCGGTTATTATAAGCTTAATAATTTATTGCTTGAGCTCAAATCAAATAATGATAAATGTTTTGAAATAAATGTGGCCGAACGAAAAAAGAGGCGTTTCCCTGGTGCTGATTTCGTGGGAAGAAATGTGTAATTGGATCAAAGCTAGAGTTTAGTACAGAAAATGCCAGTGAAGTTCTTTAGTTCCATAGCAGTAGTTTCCATTGTTTTTGTATAAGAAAGCGTTTACTGAACCAAGCGGTACATCTATATAAATGTTTTGAAGGTTAATGCAATCTTTACATAGAACTTCGTCTAGAATGCAGATTTTATGCTGAATAATTCTCGCGGAAGGTGCTATTACACTCAAGGTAACACCGGTTAAGATTGGATATATATTCGCCTGTTTTACGAAGACTTGAATATATGTGCCAAATAAGTAGCCTACCAAGTTTGGGATATTCAATTATATCCGATATTATGGTGTGATTGAGAAAAAGTGTCTCTATCTTCAATTTCTACGAATCTGCATGTACCAATCCTTATCGACACACTGAAATTTAACTAACCCAATTTCATCCACTCACACTAAAATTTTGGTTTATTTACTAAACGCCTGCGTAGAGTAATCTGACACAATCACATCGCATATCCGTGTGCAATCGGCTAATATTTCCTAGAAGCATCCGCTGTTACCCTGGGACTTCGGACCTCGCTCGTGTACGAACATTGATGTATAGTTTTGAGAGTTAAAAATGTGGTGCAGCGCTCTAAGGCTTTATGAAATATTAATGGCTCAAGATTACATACTATTGTATCAACGTTTTTAGTTTTAAGTATAAATATTATCCAAATCTGATCTTTAATATTTTTTATTACAAAAATAAATAGATAATTTGTGCTTCGTATAAGTCTTTCAGCGGATAAAATTTCCTGAAAAGACTCTGGCTCTGAGTCGGTTGTCTTTATCACATTATTGCGTCGAAATATTGTCTACCCGGATTATCGTTTTTATGTACAGAATTTTTCGAAAGATACCTATCAAAACGTAAACAAATCTCCAAAAACAATGTAGGCTGTTGTGCAAACACAGTTGGATACCGAATATGTTGCTTCTGCTGATGATTGTTGAAGTGGACTACTTGTAAATGACTGCTCCGGAAATTGGCCGCAGTCGCAATAAAGGACGAAACCTTTCGAACATCCAACGGCAACTGAATGCGCTATAACCGCAGATGATAGTGCGTAAACGTACGATTGTTCTCGAGTTCCTATAAAAACAAAGATTAATTTAGTGATGAGTTCCATGTGCTTTGCGGCAGAAATTGGGAATCACCGGCTTCATGTATTCCGTACCTTGTTTAATTATTGGTTTATGATGCAACGTATACTGAGTAAACATATGTATAATAGCAGGTTTTGCGAATCATGCGTTGGCTATGCGCGTTCTACAGCAAATACTGCGACATCATTTTTCTTATCGAACCTGTTCTGTTCGTTGCAAAAATGGAGCAAAAATGTGTAACTTAGGACATAACTTAGATCATGACGACTTATTTAGACTTTATGAAGAGAAAAAGTCACAGTGTATCAATTCAATACTCTTAGAGAACCCGACAAATTCTTTCTGTTCATATTCATACATAGTATAATATATTGTACTTCATTCAATTTTATAGAAATTATGATTAATTTTATCTAAAAATGGGAGAAAAACTTAAAGTCTTTATTTACTATCCGTTGTTTGGGTTGACAATTTTGATAAAACTAATAATACTGGGGCCTTAATGGGTTTCAACCTAAGTCCCGAATAAATTTTGTGAAAGGTTTCAATGTAGATTGTTTTTAATAGCTCTTTTAATATACATGTTGTGAAAGATGAAACACGATCAGTTAGAAGAAGCAAAAAGCTGGCACTGTTCAAAATTTCTATTACTTGTAAACTGTGAAACTGATTCTTTTTATTAACAAGTGTTGAAAGACTTTTGTGTTACGGCATTAACTGCTGTGAGTCCGATATTGTTACCCTAGGCGCTACTAATCAATAACTAGTTCGCAGGTACCCACACATGTAACGTTCGTTATTATAGAAACAGATTCAAATTACAGTCCCTGTTATTGGATTAACTTTTGATTAAACGTTAAAGCGTTTATATTGTTTTTATGCTGTAGGTTCCGCAGTTTTTGTGACACAGCGCAAGATATTGGGTTAGTTATTGATTAAATAGTAGAACGTTTACCTTGTTTTCATAAGCTATTTTACGTAGTTCTTGTGTATAATCAGAAATATCATTGTTAAACAGTAGCGGTTTGAAAATCAGTCCAATTCATTAAAGTTTGTTTCATTTTAAAGCCGTCCTTCAGCAATTTAGTTTTTGTGGCACGATCCAACGTTAACACAAAATCATTATGTTGATAGCCATGTCTCCCAATTCTGAAGTATAAAGATTCGATGATGAGTAAAGTTATACAATGCAGCTAGCAAGTTTTCGTAAAAAATTAAACTATTACTACGCTGAAATAGCCAACAGTCCTAGGAATCACCGTTAGGTAATAAAGGCATGTACCAACACAAGAAGACAATGACATTATTCCATGCCATTTTCACTATTATTAACACAAAATGAATAAATATGTAATTTTTCTTATCCGCAGTCTTAAAGTGTAGAAAATGAAGATGAAGTTCAGTTCTTACGAAGATGTCGACATTCAAAATTTTGGAAGATGCACCAGAATCGGTTCGATAATCGACTAACTTTGAATTCAGCGCTCAATAATTATAATAAGCGCGTCATCCGTTGAGGTTGGCCATAACACTCACCGGAAATTAGATTTTTTGCGCCTAGTTTTAACAGTAATGACATTGCAACAAATTCCGATGAGGAACACGTATCAAATGTCTGCGTTTGGCATTAATCGAGCCATAGAGTAAATCTACGTTAGAGCTATGGACATAAAAGTGTTATTTAATATTATGTCCTGCTGAACACACACAGTAAAATCAGAGTACCAAATTTTTAAGAATAATTTCACAGAATCTCTGCAACAGAATTTTAGTCATAAATATTCGGTACTATAATACCGCGTGTTTGGTACTATAGTACCAAATATTTAAGACTAACTGTTCTTTTGCAGAGATTCTGGGAAATTGTACTACAAATTAGGTACTCTGATTTACGGCGTATTAAAATTTTATTCTGTTGCACTCAATTCATATATATTTGTTATGTTCAATAATTATAATTAAATAATTAATAATAATATTTACAGTTAATTAATTAATTAATTAATTAATTTATTTATTTATCTATTTATTTATTTATTAGTTTACTTATTTATTTATTTGTTTGTTTAGTTATTTATTTATTTATTTATTTATTTATTTATTTATTTATTTATTCATTTATTTATTTATATTTATTTATGCTTTTATATTTGTTTTGTTGGTTAAGTTCTTTAATTTATGTAGTAATCTAATTTATTTAATAATTTATTTATTTGCGTATTTCATCATTAACAGTCACAATACATGGTTGTGCAAATCAATGCGAGAAAACTATTGAATAGATCACCAACTGCTTTGGTCATGAATGATTTTGATATGCAAAAGAGTAGTCTTTTGACATCTAAATTTATCAGTAAGAAATTTTACAATATCAATTTCCACCTCTGAACCCGATGTCTATAACAAAGCAGTTATTTTAATATTATTCGCATGAACTAAGAAGCAAATTCTTCTCTACATAAGTGACATGGACAAAATAATAACTTTTTATAAGTCGTATACTTTTAATGGTTCCGCCAATTTTCAGAGACGAGATGGAAAATGGTTGCTGCGGAATCTTTATAAAAACCTAAGACATATATTAATATCACTGTGTAGCCATATGTATCTCGAAGTTATACGTTTATGTTACCTGCCGATGCTTGAAGGCTCGAGTTTCCACGTAACAAAACTTAATCGCTCAAAGCGTAAAGCGATAAATATCCTAAGTCGGCAACTAAGTGTGAAAAAAGATAGCTGTATACATTCGGCAATATTAATCTGATTCATAACTTGGCAAATAGGTATGCCAGATTAGCATTTTCTATTCACTTGTATACCCTGCTTATGCTTGCTTGAATCAACCTGAACGAAATTGTATGTTCTCAGCATTTCTTCTTAATATATGCTTCTCGTGAAGTTTTGAGTTTAATTTATAATTTACGAGAACTCCTAGACAGAAACGATTATTTTCGCGAACGGTTACGGCAGTTGTAGAATTTAGTGCGGGTACAGGAGTCTTAAAGATTCAATACAGTCATGGGAGCTGAACTAAATAGCAGTTGTAAATTTTATACCACAAACTAGTATTTTATTCAGCAAAAATTTAGGATCACAAGATTTGATATGTCAAAATTCAATTGTTAACGCACAGTTTGCGATAAGCCGTTTACGCGATGACTCAACAGTAATTTCGCTTGAATATGTTCCAAGCTGGGGAGACATTATAACGCGAATTAAGCATTGCTACCAGGATAATGCGTATAACTTAGTACGAAACTTTTTGCACAAAGTTATATTTTATAGGAAACTGCTAATTCCTATGAAGAAATTCGTTATATAGTACATTGAGAGAAAACTAAGTATTTAAAAGGGCGCGAGTTAGATGCAAGATCTGCGATTTGAGCATCAGTCAGTATAACTTTTATCTAGCGGATATCCATTTCGAACAATGCCAGGTTCGATTTGTTAGACTGTGCAGTTGCGGCGGTATCACGCTAATAAAATGTCGCAAAGTTTTTTCGCATTCTGAAATCTACGGGGATGTTACAAGACAAACCGGGGTGGATATTACATACTGGAGCGCACTCAATTATATACGGTATATAGGTACACGGCATATAAAGTAGACGCAAGCTGTCAAAACTGGTTTGTGTGCATTAGCTTGTGAGCATCAGCGAACTTTATAATGCTTATAGTAAATGATGGTTCATCAGGTTTCTATATATACTATAACCCTGTTGCAAAATGATAAAAGCAAAAAAACTAGGCGAAATTAATTGAATTTGCAATTTAGTAGGCTTAGAATTATTTCATATTTTTGCTCAAATCTAATTGATGATAACAACGACATAGCAACTTTACAGCCAGTTTTCTGTGTGCAGTGACTGTTAATGATTTCATACTCTTCAGGCGCTGTATATGGTTTTTGAACCGTGCCAAGAGAAGCAATTATTGCTCTACCAATAAATTATTAAGTAGTTACGAAAATCCTGTCTCGATTCCCGATTAATCCATGTTTGAAGCGCGATTATTCAGAACGTAATGAAGCGTAGGGGAGATTGTGTGTTGCAGGGGTGAAATCTTTTAAATTCCGTCTGTGTGTGTGTGATTGGCCATAACTAGAGAACGCCTGAATCGATTTCATGATTTTGGGTTTATCTGAACCGGCATAGTCGATTTACCGTGTACATCCCCGAGCGTTTTTTGATTTGGTCGGGGTCAGGGGTCAAAATGTGGGATTTTTGGCCCCATTTTACCCCATTTTAGTACTCTTCACAGAAGCAAGATTATTTTCGTCTTAACTTTTGAATTTTTTCTCTGGATAGTTTTATTTCATAGTAAAATGATAAATGCCGATGCCTGTTTTTTGTTTTCAACTAAGGCTCCGGTTCTGGATTTATGGAGTTTGAGGTACGGGGGTATGGCGCCCCTATTGTTCTTCGACCCAAAGTTTGAAAATTTGTTCTGACGTCTTAGGCGGCTGATAAGTTTTACCTGGAGGTTTTCGTAAATGGAAAACTCACTGTCGGTGCCGGTTTTGCTCTGTGACCCATGGTTCCATGGGTACGGGTTATGACGCCCCATGGTTCGGGTTATAGGTCAACATGCGGGTTTTTACCCCATTTTAGTAACCTCCACGGAAACAAGCCTATTTTTATCTTAACTTTCAAATTTTTTCTCTGCTTGGTTTTATTTCATAGTAATGGTAAATGCCGATGCCTCTTTTTGTTTTTCGATTAAGGCTCCGGTTCTAGAGTTATGGGGTTTGAGGTACGGGAGTATGGCGCCCCTACGGTTCCTCGACCCGAACTTTGAAAATTTGTTCTGACGTCTTGGGCCGCTTATGCTCTGTGACCCATGGTTCCATGGTAAGGAGGTATGACGTCCCATGGTTCGGGTCAGTGGTCAAAATGAGGGTTTTTCTCACCATTTTAGTATGCAGCAAGTTTATTTTTATCTCTGGTTGGTTTTGTTTCATAGTAATATTATAAATGCCGATGTCACTCTTTTATTTTTCGATTACGGCACCGGTTCATGAGGTTTGAGGTATGGCACCGCCCGTGGTTCCTCGACCCTAGAATCGAAAATTTGTTCTGACGTCCTGGGCGGTTGAAAAGTTTTACTTGGGGGTTTTCGGGCATGGCAAACTCATTGCTGGTGTTGATTTTGCTCTGCGATTAATGGTTCTATAGCTACGAGGGTATGGGGTCGCCATGGTTCATTGACACAAAATTCCTAATTTTACTGTTACGTCCTGGGGGGCTGATAGCTTGCACTTGGGAGTTTTGGGGCATGAGAAAGTTTTACTGCCGGTGTTAGTTTTGTTCTAACTTGTGCGGTATTGTGTGAAATCCGCATATAGCATATCGACGTATTCTATCGAGAGCTGATTGGCTGTGCACATCAAAGGAGTAGGTGTACCTATGCTTCACTACGTTCTGCAATCTCGATAGAGTTACTAGTTATAATTGATTCGTGAATAGCGGGGTATCTGACGTAATTATCGGATTCGAATGTACAGTTGATTTTAAAAGTATGCTTGGTCCAGATGTGTTTACACTGTGATTTCTGATTGGTTTCAAGTATCAAAGTAAGAAATTATAGTAAACATGCCTATCTCTGACACTTTCAACACACAACTATGTACAACACATGCGTCTTCGTCTTGGTACTGACACTGCATTGTCCTAAAGCTGACGCTTTGGGCTTTGAACTGACACAACTATCAGCGCCAGGAAATAACTACATAAGTAATGTGTTTTTAAATCTAAAGATACTACGCAACAACGCATGAGTAAAGTTAAGCCGCAACGCATGAGTAAAGTTAAACCGCGAGGCCAATGATACCGTTTTAACGCATTGCACAAGTTGTTATTCGAGGAAAAAGCATGGAAAAAGCAGGAATAATACCGCGACTTTAATTTAAATTATTTGGTACGGTAAACCTGTTAATCGGGAACGCTAATTCTAAAGTGGCGGAAAAGACAAATGTATATGTAAACATGTTCTTTTGAACATAAAACGCTGTTTTGATGTTTGGAGGGGTGTCGGCGACCCCCTCTGGGCCTAATAGCAATTGCAAATCTGTAACTCAAAAGGGAATGGATGGCCTTGCACCTTAAATTTACCCCTTAATACACAAAAATTAAGCTAAACACAAGTTACTGTCACTAGTATAAACTGTTACTTATTCGCATGAAGCTAGCTATTACAGAAATGCTAAATGGAAATATTAAGTTATTTGAGAAAACTTAGAATTATTGGAACGCACGATCGACAAAAATACCCCTCTTGTAGCCCTCCCACCGCAAGTTTCATGCTCCCACTTTCTACACTCCATGCATTCAACCCATTCTTTTCCTGTTCTGTCACGTTTATAATCTGTTCCACAGCCATCACATATCCAACGTCTGGCAGTGGGGCTGATATTTTTTCCCATAGCCTGGTTTGAGGTGCTAGGTATAGACCCGTCGAGATCCTTTCGGTTCACATGAGGTGAAATTTTTTCCATTCGTGACAGTGTAAGCCCGTGGATGGTTTCGGAAGCATGTTCCGAAATTTTACGACCCGACTATCGCTGAACATTTCCGGCAGAGCGATTGCGTCGGATGCTGTTAAGGCTGTAGGCTGTAATGATATTAGAATCTGGCTGTTGCGACTTGGAGAATGGTGCAACCGTATCAACCGCAGGATGTGGGCATGGCTCCATTGGCTGCAGATCTGCGAATGTCGGGCTGTGATGCTCACTGACCTCCTAATGTACCTCCACTTCAGCGGCAATGCCCAATAAATTAGTGGAATGATCTTGCGCTGCGGGTTGCGTTGCTTCCACGGGTTGTATGTTTAGCGAAGCGTTGCCATCCAGATTAATATCTGCTGTTGTTTGAGAGCTATTGCTATCCGGTGTGGGCACTGAGTTCTCCAATAACGCGTCAGATACTGCGTAGGCTGTTTCATTTATTTGTGTAATGTCCAAAGGGCAAATACCAGTTTTTCGAAAGCCGACTGCTGCCTTTTCCGCTATGGCACTAGTACGGTATGCTGGAGAAAACAATGAGCCAAATTCTGCACGCGTAATGATGCGACCTGGAGTCTTATTCATGAATAATCGACACCGTTCCGCCCACGATTTCTTAAAAGTGCCAAACACAGTTTTGTCTAATGGCTGCAGATGTGCAAACGTATGAGACGGCAACTTTATGAGTTCCACATTATTCTGCCGCCCAAGGAGGAAAACGTCTTCTCCGCGGTGACAAGAAGCGCCGTCCAATACCAGTGCAACCGTTTCATTAGCTGAACGTGGAGGTAGAAACTTGAGGAAGTGTCTGAACCATATGGTAAAGATTTCTCTATCGCCGCCTTTCCGATAAACCTTTTTAGTTCCCGGAGGATACGTGTTATCCTGACTGTCTCCCTTTGGCGCGCGGCAGCCAGGGAATACAAGCAATGGTGGTATGAAAAAACCGGATGCATTGCAGCACCATATGACAGAAACCAATGTTCCTTTCTCCGCTGAAGTTATTTGTTGAACATCAGTTGCGCCTGTTTCAGCAACCACCTTACCAGGGTCGTTTACTGTCGTCAAGCCCGTCTCATCTACGTTATAGATACGTGTCGGATTATCAGTTATACCGAATTCATCGAACAACAACTTTAATTCGTCAAAAAATTTGGCTACTCTACTTCTTTCCATTCCGATAGCTCTGTTGATAGAACAATTGATAGGTTTTCGTAAAGTTAGAGACGGGTGACGTTTTTTCCGAGATTTTTGACTGTGTCCACAGACATTACGTATGACTAACTTCCTGCTGGTGTCATCCGCCGCTTTCAGTTCAATGCATGCATGCTCGAACGGTGTGGCGGGTTACGTTCCGAGGTCGAAATTACCACCAACCTCCAAAGACCGAAAAGACAGGGGTTACCTACGCTGATGTGATGGCGCGGCTAATGGGAGCAGACATAATCGACAGCTTAAGAACTGTGACCATATATGTCACCAAGTACAAAAAATCCTCGGCTTAAAATAGGCTGTGAGGCACAACCCATCTCCCCAAAATAACCCAGTGATTCCAGATATACAGTTGTGTACCTATTCCATACTTTGCAATGCCTTCCATAAGTCTAAATCACTCCACAATATCAGTCAAATTCAAAGTGCTATTGGTGTCAGTTCTAGGAATAAAGTGTCAGTTCAAAGCTTACAAACCAAAACTGCACGTCAGTTACAGGAACATTAATATATTTACGTTTACTGGACCATAAATCAATGCCGTGCAGCTCAAACACAAAACAAGCAGTACCACTACATTCCCCAAAAATTTTACTTTCGGTCAAAGTATTAAATTATAACAAACAACTCTATCTACACATAGAAAAAATACAGCAAACTTTAACTTTTTCTTACTATTCCTTATCTCAGTTAAATCGATCTGCCTAAAACTGACACATTTGAAAGTACGACGCATTAACCAATCGGTGAACGGAAAAACTAATCATGTGACAGTGATCAGCAAATCAGCGGGTACATTTTTGTATTTTACACCATTATTAGGTATAAGCGTAAGCTTAGATACGACCTTCTGAACTTAAAACTGTCAGTAGGACAGTGTCAGTTATAGGCAGGTTTACTATATATCAGAAAACATTGCAAAATATATACGTGAAATACGGAGGATTTGGCAATAAAATTCGACTTGCATAACGCTTTCCCTCATGAATTAGTGTTTATTTCATATAGTGACGAACAAACTTCAGCCACGCCGGCGGATTGAACCTGGATTGTTTATGCACGAGGCTTGTGTGTTAATTGTTTATGCACGAGACTTGTATGTTAGTCACTAAGCTATCAATGAGGTATTGCTCGGTCCCTAAAGGAACGTCACAAAGCATGCGAGTACCAACGCACATGCGAGTACCAACGCACATGCGAACCGACGCTGTACGAGAAACTCAACTTATGCATCTCGTTGCAATGTACGTCCTCGCAAATGTGTAACTCTACGAGGGAATGGGTTGAAAGTTTTATATGCATCATGTAATGTGTTTGAAAAAAGATAGATGGGGCACTGTGTACGACACTGGATTACCACTCAGGAGGACATAAGCTATAATTACATAATAAGCACTATATTTTGAAGTGTTAATTTTCCGATCACGGTATCAGTGGTAAAGGAGAAACGGTCAGTTGCAGTGGATGTTTACTGTACGCGTACCAAAAAGTATTTATGTTATCTGTATCTCTATGAACATAGATTATACTTTATTTAGCTTTGTGACTATGAATATTGGTGCGTGTATTGTACATGCGACAAAAATGGTTCCCTCTTGAGATGTGACACCGAATTTCCACTGTCTGATTTGGTGTCTAAGCGGTTAGATTTATCATAACGCGACGTTGCCGGGACGGCAGCGTAAAGTATTTTGTCACGGATTATGCCAATGATAATACAAATAAAAGCATCACTCACCTTTTCTTAAATCAGGAGTCAGATTTGGAGCGCTGTTTACCGACGAACAATTCCAACGTCTATTATGAAATTGTAATTGACAAATTTGTTTTGACTGAAAGGCAGCACGAATAATGGCAGGCATTAGTTCGGGCTGACGTCGACATAGTCCCACCTGCAGTGCATTAAACATTTTTTATTCTGAGATTTCGGGCTCATACATGTTACTCGAGACTGTTCATAGCGCCTTTAAAAGCCAATCGCACTCTGCCACAAGTCTATTTATAAGCATACATAAACATGTTAACAACAAAAATAATGAAGGTTTTGGTTACATATCTCATGAACATATATGGTATCGTAGCAAAAAATTCATTCCGATCGCAATGTGTGATGATACTGTTTAAACATACATTAAACAGGTCCGAAGTGCCAGAAGGGATTGCGGGTGCTTCGGGGACGGGAGGTCACCAGGGTAGGATAAACTTTTGAAATTTTTGGGGACCCAAATTTTTTTAATTTTTGAATGTTTCACCAATTTTGGTCTTTTTAGCAAAATTTTTCGCGTGCTTTTGGCGCGGGTGGAAGTGGGGTGGAGCCCCAGGGACATCAGACTACCTTCCAGTAGGATCAACAACACTCCGAGGAGGAGGGCGCCTAGGCCTCAGGGTGAGATAATTATGTTTTCCCTCTACGAGCATGTATGTGTTTACAATTGACACATTTCCCAATATTTTAACAGTCGTAACAGCAATGCATAATACGACTACTACAATTGACGAAGTTGCTAAGTTATTTTAAATAGCTAACTAAAAAGTTGAGTTTTGCTAGAAGGTCTTAATGTAAAACAATTTGGGTGTTTTAATTTTATATGGTATGCCAAGAACATAGCCACCAACGGTAAAAGACGAGATACGCCTGTACGCAAGGAAAAGTGCTTTAGTATTTTGTGAAACGCAATATCTACTTTCTGTTTTCTGAAGAAATGATGTGAAACCGCTAACACTACATAGCTTACGGTACCGAGTGTTAGGACCTGAAGATGTGTCTTGTATCTCTGAATGACGGCCTGCCGTCACGTAGTCGTGGACCAGCAATATTGTGACAAATATATAGTTATTGGACGCACAGAATATCCGTTAGAAAACAATTTGTACGTCCTAATACAGATAATCGAAAATCGCTGCTTTGCTTATTAGTACAACGATTTGATGGCTATCAGATGAAAACTAGTATAAATTAACAGTCAAGGGTAATTATGCACAGTGTCCCAGAATTAAGGAAAGCTGTTTGTGCTGTCATAACTCAATATAACGTGAGATAATTTTATGACTTTATATTATAGACAAGCATTATACATAGATAATATTAACTATATGGCTAATTCGCGCCTTTCTTTTAGCGACAAAGTTATAGCAGTAACACTTACTAATAATTCAACAATTCTACTGAAATTATTCACGGCACCATTATTCGCCTTTGCCAGGCCCGAGCAACACATGTAATCTTGGTATGCTACTGGATCAATATTGAACTTGTCTAATCCTGGTCGCGCACACACAGCCATTGGAGATAACGATATTGCTACTTGACAAATTTCTCAAATTGCCGCGTAAGACAATTCGTCAGCCGTCGGTGAAAGCTGGGCTAAAGATGCTGACTGTGCATCGAATCGTCAAGGGGGCAGGACTGAAGCCATTCCGTCCGCAATAAATACATCAACTATATGAAGATGATTTTGACGGTTTAATGGAATTTGTTTAAGATTGGTTGGCGACAATTGACGATGATCCGGAATTGGCTGATCCAGTTATTTGGTTCGATGAAAGCTCCTTCAAGATCAATGGTCATGTAAATCGACGCAGTTTCGCTTATTGGATCAACGAGAATGCTCATGAAACAATTGAACGCCAGCCCCACAGTCCTTGAGTGGTTGTTTCGGTGAGCATGCACTCTGGACGTTTCATTCGGCATTTCTTTTTAGACGAAAGTGTTACAGGTGACGAGTATATATTGCGAAGGACGATTTTTATTTCCAAGTTTAACAGCTAAACAAGTGCAATAAATTTTTGTTCCAACAGGAAGGCGGGCCCGCTCATTATGTCAAATCAGTGCGAGAATGGTTAGATGTTAAATTTCAGGGTCGCTGGATCGGTCGATGTGGACTTGTTGAGTGATCTGCACGTTCCTCAAATTTGCCGCCTTCAGACTTTTTTCTGTAGTGTCCTAAAGAATGAAGTTTACGGACGGAAGCCTTAGCACTGACGAACAACTGAAGAACTTCATTGCAGAGGGATTTAAACTCATTGACACCAAAATGTTTCTGAAAGTTTGCCGATGTGTGGTATTTCGTCTTGAAGATATTGCCGAGGTTAGAGGAGCTCAACTGTTATTGTAATGCCAAGGTCCTTTGTTAGTTTTCTACGTTGATATTAGTTTTATTTCTAATAAAAATTTTGTGCCTGTGTAGTTTGTGGTTCAGATGCTATAAAGCGCCAAAATGTTTAAGTGGTTTCTCTGCCTCTGGGACACTCTATAATCGTACCTGAAATCCTGTGAGGCCATAAAATGTTCGTTCTTGCTTCGATCTCGGGCAATGCCGTGTTTCGTTCCATGGAAAATGGACCTTTGTAAGCGCTCTGATGAAATAATATATGAAATTTAGAGCTAAATGTCATGATGCTCAGTCAAAGGTTTTTTGTGCAAATCACGACATTCCCAAATCTGGCACTTTTGCGCGTGTGCGACCATAGCTGTCATTAAGCCTGTGATAAATTCATTAACCTATAAAATAAACGTTTCAGATTTGGAATGTATAATCCAAAAATGAAATTCTGTAGCGGATTTATGCAGCAAAGTCCTCGAGCACTTAGCATTAAAGCGCTTTTCTTAATTTCTATTGTTAGCACTTATCATTCTTAAGTAGGCTATGTTGATAACTGCATTGTTAGTATGCACCATTTAGCCACCTTTTCGCAAATAAATCTAGATAGTAGGTTTATATTACCTTGTTTAATCCCCACAAAGTTTGAGTTTTTGCGCAATCGTTTAATTCATTCCCATTACTTTAGCAATTGCGCGTTTTATCATTTTGGTTGAACTATAGATACTCTGCGTCTCTTTGCACCATTGAATGTCTGATAAGAAAAAAATATCGTAGCTATAAACGATAAAATCGGCCAAAACGTCGCTCTAACGAACCTAAAGCCCAGAACTATTTGAGTTTGCATAGTACTATTGAAATATCAACTGTGGTATAGCTGTAGTATTACCAAAAAGTGATTTGAATTATGTTACGGCAATCCAAACTCATTTCTCGGATTAGTTTGTAATGCAAAACAAGTTAAGAACATTTAATTACCGTTGAGTTTATCCTTGGTAATAGCAACACTTAACTGTTCCTCTGCTGCCGTATAACCTTTGAGTAAACTAAGCAACTACAGCAGCAATCTTTATACTTTTTAATGGTTGAACAATCTAGAAAGATGCATGGACTAGAATATAAATGGTATTCCAAATAGTTTGCTCAACGGTATAGTAGTTTTGGAACGAGTTTTCTGGCTACAACAGTCAAATTCGGGTAGCTGTCGTTCCGTGCTTTTATTTTTCTCACATTGGTAAGATCTATTGGCTTTAATTACTTTCTACCCGCTTTGAAATATGACTAGTTTATGTGCAGCGTTTCAAACCATATTTAGAAATTCGCATCACAGTGCAAATGACGCAATGTAATACAGGTCACGTATATTAAAACATGATCGAGTGGTATAGTGTGCTGTCCCGTGCTACCAGTCCAGAAGGCGTGTGATGAACTCATCCGCGCACCCGAATGTTTACATTTGGAGTAGTTTTTGTACCCACTAAATAAATGATAATTCTAATATACAAAATCATTGTGGAACTAACATGACACTTCGAAAAGGTGCTTGAAGTCCTTACTATGTGATTTATTGTGTTGATGTGAATTGATAACAGATGAATTTATATACCAAATTCGAGAATACGTAGATTCACAAATATTAACTAGCAGAACTACAGAAGCATAAATCACAATGTAACTGACTTCAGCTTGAACATATGATCCCAAAATTGTAGAAACAAACGGTCTTTGCGGAACATCTAATTTATAATTCTACTTAAAATAAATTTACAGTAATTCCTTTCGCAGTGCCGAATAACTAAGGTTATATAAATGGCTTTACAGTTAGATTAAAACCAACATATTATCATGCCATATGTGGGTGAAAATATACACGAATGAACCTAATGTCGGACCAGCTGGAGATTCATTTCTGGAGTCTACTAGCTGACAAGACTAGCGCACTACCATTATACCACACACTCTTATGTACTCGGTTTGCAGATACACTATGTGTAATAGCAATATATAATCAAGTAATATTCGTATTGTATTACAATTATTGCCATATAACAAGTGGCGGTTACTAGAACCAAATATCGTTATTGTGAAACACGTGGTCTACATTAGAATTTGTGTTTTAAGCTTGCAACATAAAAAATTACCACAAAAGCTGTGAGAATACAAGAATGTGGATACTGACGTCTAGATTATATAATGCAAAGACCCACAAGCGATGTTAATGTTGCACCAGTCAGGACTGGAATCCGGGGCTCTAGTTTATAAATCTAGCGTGGTACCACCGGATACATCGTAGGCCTCGATCAGTTCGTATTGAGGCTACGCTATGTGCGCTAGTGTAGCACGGTGTAACATACAATACAAAACAGCGAATGGACGCACTATTAATCAAGTATACTTTATAGTAATGCATAATATTTCTAGAGACATTGCTCAAAGACGTACATTGAATAGGATAGCATTAATGGTTCACATCTTTTCGTTTGATTTAACCTTTGAAACAGACACATCCTCACTAACTTTTTAACACAGGCTCATCATGAATAAGCCTGGCTCTAAATTTACGTGGTGAACAGCTTCATATATGTGTTGACTCGCTCTTACAATGGATATGTTTTTATCAGCAAGAAGCTTATAGGTTCCGTCAAATCATCTAGTATGCTGTCTGATTAAGTAGCTTTGGTTAACTTACAACCATTTTATTGATCTGCAGTCTTCAAAATACGATATCAATATCACTCCGACAGTTATTAAATATTTATAACGGCGATATACATTTTGAAAGTTATCAGAGCGCACATATATCATAATTAGTTTATCTACTTGTTTATAATGTTTAAGCTGGAAGCATAGGCAATGTAGTGTATCTAATGCTTGTTATTTAATGCTCATGTAGTTGTTCATTGCTTTCTTGGGTGTCTTTGTTACCTGGAACAAAAAATAAGCGGAAACATAGTTCAGTTCTGTAATGAATCATGCTTTGGAAAACCTATAACTCATAACCCAATCGACATACTTAAGCGTTGAGAGAACTTCAATTTTGACGGCAATGCGTACCAATTGAAGACCATGACCTAAGGATTTATGTTGAAATTAGGTAGGAATTAGTAAAATTTTAAAAATAATGAACAATTTGGGTAAAAATTTTATTTGTGCTCGCCTAAAAACACGGTCCAATGTAGCTCTAATTGTTTAACAATTTACTTAAAGTATTACAACAATTAGCAAAGAAATATATTTCTCTGGTAAGGAATGGTAACGATGACAGGGTAAGAATAGTGTCTGCTGCATTCAAGATATATGTTATGAAACTTTGTTAACAAGCTGATGGCGAAGTATTGCATGTCGCGTAAGCATACGCCGTTGAACATGCCTCTGGGTTAAAAATCTACCTTTCAGCTGTTTGCTAAGTACTGAAGGTTGATCAAATCGAAGTCATAAAAACTTTCAAGTTATACAAGGCTGTGAAAATTAATTTGAGGGCAACGGAATTAAAGATTATTTATTCGTTTCGCTGTGTCGTTAAAAATTTCAGTTCAGCGTTGCATTTTAAAGATGTAAAGCATCCGAGAAACGATCGACAAAACTTCATCAAAAATGTACCCTTGTGGATTGCACCCATTAATTTAATACCTCACACTTTGTTAACATCGTTCAGTCGTAAAATGTCAAAAACAGGGTGACAGTTAAACGCCTTAGCAGCGGTGGCGTCTTCGTGCATATTAAGATTTATAACAGGTGTGGAATGCTCGCTTACACTACATAATAACAGTCTGGGAAAACGATCATACTAAAAAAGAACTTAGTCCCACAAATCAATACAGTATTTCAAACTAACTATAAGTTTAACTCCAAACAACACACATTGTACTTATTTGATGTACACAGTAGTCGGCCAAACGTTAGTGAAATGTCGCGAGTAGAAGAGGTTCGCTAACTCACAAGCATGAATTTCGAAGTTGGGCGTTCTGTGACATTAAAACCTTATATTTGCGATCGTGTGCCGTGTTTAGATTGTTCAAAAGACGTATCAGATCCAGCGGTCTCACAATAATATGGTTGTATACATTAAATGCTGTGCATAAATTGTAATAGTGTTTAGCGAATGGGCTCCAGCTTCTACAATGTTGTTATGGCAGCAGTTTAGAGGTTCTGTTTTACTTTGAACGAAACATTCCAAACCACTTAGCAAGTTGTAGTGGTGGGTTAGTGTTTTTGTTAGTCTTGTGCGTTTCAATTTTCCCAACTATTCATATCAAGTGCTTGCAAATATTTAATTTTGTCACTTAGACACTTATACCCTATAAAAACATGATGGGGAAATTAATACCGCAGCGTTACGCTCATACTAGAATTCAATTGTTGACACTGCAAAAGCTTTTTAGCAAGCACAGTGTATCCATCAACTTGCACGAAAATATATCATTAAACCCAATCTTCAACCTATTACGTACCGGTTAATTCGGAACATACTTATTAGGTGGGCGTCATAATTTCGAATGTTTGCAAGTCTTTTTATCATAAAATTGTCATTAACTACCTTATGTGCTTAAGTTGATCTGGTTTTCTTTTACACAACTCTACAAAATATAAACATAACGATCCATTTATGTCACCTGATTAACAAATTTATCAACCACAAACAAATTTAGGATAGAGTTTTCAACTGCTTTGCTTAAGAAATAGACATGTGTAATATGAAAATCTACGAAATGAATCAGAGTGAGCTCAGTTAAGGTGAAAATATTCACAATCCATTTATTCCCCGTAGGACATAGCAAGGTAAACAAATTACAAAGAGCATGCAGCAGCGATTTGCCTCCCATTATTTTACTACCAACCCACACGTTCTGTGTATTTTAGGGGCATTATTCTGATTATGGTGAAATGAATGATAGCGACAAAACGTAGTAGTTATATTTTTATCAGTCGCAAATATAATCCCTAGTAAAATTTGGCAACAACGACTCAATGTGTTGATGCAGTCCTAGACAAAAATAAGGATTACTGTCATTCGTTACTCTCATGTATTTAGCGAGGAAGCTGCCCGAGTTGGTCTCGTTTTCTACTGGTAATTCACTCGCATTCTAGTAACTACTTATTTGCGAATTTCTCGCAATCATTTCGATCGTGTAAGTGTCGAACATAGATTGCACACTGCACCTACTTGTGACACCTTCGACAGACTAGATCATCCTTACATGTAACTCCTTAACACTAGATTCATTGCCTTGCGTGCAGGGGTTCTGTGTTACAGCTATTTATTCCGTGTCCACACGAATATATCTTAAAAGATCGGTAAAAATAATGCAAGAGTAAAGTAAAGATGCGCCGACAACCATCGTCTTTTGACACCATGTACAAAACGTTGTTAGCGAAGAAAACTCGGATTTCAATATCCGAATACAATTTCGCCATTTTTTTGTTCCATAACGCCATTAGCGACTGCAATTCGGCCCTTGTACTTTAACACCAATGTGTTCGCGAAAAATTTTCAAATTATAATGTATGAAATATGAAACGGACTAATTTCTGTTGTTTTATACAAAAATGAAATTGTGTTCAGTAAACAACCGAATGGCATTTGCTTTTGTCAAAAAAGGATGGTAAGCGGCGCAACTTAAGTTTACTCATGCATAATATCCATTATACAAGAAATTGACAATTTTAATCGTATACTACGAAAATGAAATAATTAAAATGTGTGCACGAATGACTCTGGTATTTTCCTTGCTACTCGCAATAGGCTAGTTTTTACAAGCTTGTTACTTGTGAGTGGCCAGCTACCCGTTACTTTGATAGCATGCGAAATAAATTTTATGCATAGTACTAGTTGCTTTGTGTTTTATCAAAAGTTAAGTGGAAGTATGAAGATATTGAAAATTACTGTTTGATGTTCGCACCAATAACGGACAGACAATACAGTCATTCTAGGGGTTCGGTTCACACTGTTAATCAAGTCGGAAAAATGGCGGAGGATGCTGTGAAACAACGGAGTCCAACAGTGAAACGATCAAAAATAACACTGTGCAAAAGTTTTAGCTATCCTGTGATAACTAATTAAGAAGTTTCACCTAACGAACATTTTCGTACAAGCGATACACAAAATCGGGAATCGAATTTCTAGCGGAATTCGGCTGTACATGTTGATTAATCATTCTCGTTTACGAATGAAAAGACAACAACCAAAAGATTTCCTTACATACACACAGAACCTCAAATGCATTTATTGGAAGTTAACGTCAGTGAAATTTTGCAAACAATTCCAGGAGTTACAGCTAATAATTTTGAATATGAATAACGCAAAATCACAAAAAAATGGTTTTTCAGCAGAAATAATATGACGTCAGGATGTAGAAACTCAGATATACACACGTCTAGGACGCATCGATATCAACATTTTGAGCTAACTGTGAAACCAATGTGGGTTTTCGCTATTGAGTGATAATTGTCACGACATGTAATCAGTTATTTAAACTATCTATGTGATCTTAAATAATTGAAACAAGGCTTAACTGTTCACGGTTGTTGGGAACTCCACATAAAAGTATGTTGTACCACTCTAGTTCTTGAACTCAAAGACAAACATATCCACTCATTAGGCTGATGTGTGGGATAGACAAATACTTTAAAATAGATCCGCCATCAAATGTATATACATAAAGAACAACAAAGATCTAAGCATTTCAATTGAAATAAGCGAAATTACTATGTTACTGTTTGGAAAATATTACACTACACAATCGGTAATACATCAAATTTTATTTAGTTCAGGAACAGATTGCAGATTTTGCTAAATTGTTTCCATGCGATGTGGTGAAACAAAAGAATCTCCAAGTACATTTGCATAAATCATCGTTTAATTGTGCACTTGCAAGCGCAGGGTCTGAACAAAACCAGCCAGTTTTTTAGGAATAAACGTCGGGAATATAGCTACCGTCATGTCTTTTATCACTTGTAGCTTACTGTTGCGAGAAAATTTTCTTACAGTGTTTAAAATTTGCAGTGGAAGTTCTGAAATAGTGATAGCACTGATATTGATATATTCAAAGAATAAGCTGCTCAAACGAATATTTTGACAAAACTTCAGGACGAACTTAACTGTTATGATATGTACATTGCTGCTAAACGGGAAGTTTCGCTAGAATTTGTGCAATGACTATCATATGGTTTCGTTTCAAATGCATATAGCGACATGAACGTTTTTAGATCTTCTTTGTGAGTCAGAAATGAGTTAGATCAATCGTTCTATCTAATATCGAGATCAGCTGGAAATTTGCAGTTTACGCTGTTTGTCTTAACAGTAAGCCCCCCTTTTTTACTGCATTGTGTAAAGCTAAAATGAGTATATTTAATAGGTAGGAGAGCTCAGTGCATAATACAGCTCAGTGAAAATATTTAATTTTATATCTTTTAACGTGGAATAAGAGCCGTAGTATCGTTATTTGCTATTGTTATATTTTACTACTGCAGTATTTCTGTAATTTGGCTCAAGTTTTAACAGTTTCAGTGCAGATATTGGTATAGCACAAGTAGCGGCTTCCAAAATAAAAATTTAGCCAGAACTGAATTCCAATTTTAGGTTAAATTATGTAAAATTATGTAAAAACATCTATGACATGAACCCTAGCAGTTCCTGAAATTTCTTTATTGGAGCAGACCTCGACCCATCTTTGGTCAAAAATTTTTTCTAAAATATTTTTATACTGTCACTTTTTCTAGTTTTTGATGGGTCATAATATCGCATGGATAAATTAAATAGTGTTGGAACCATGAAATTTAGTACCGTATTGTATCATAGAAAAATTTATGAAGCCGCATCATATATCATAAGCCTGGCTGTTTTTGACATACCGATGTGGTTAGCAATATCAGTCTAATGTTTGCACAAGTCTACAGCAACTGTCAATCGTAAACGACTATAATTGTTTTGTCATAAAAATTTTCCCGTATCAAATGTATTCTAAACGTTTTGCGTGCATAACTTGAACTGTAAAAGGGAACGAATAAAACGTTCCAAAACAACAAACTCTGCTGTTATAAACTGCCAAAAACAGGAATATATTTAGCGATTTTCGATATATACTGGGTCTTTAAAAATAAAAAAGTTCAAAACCAATATAACTTTTACGAGTCCTAACGAGCCACAAAATGTCTATATAGCCAATATCGTATGAAAATTGAAGACCTTATATCTTAAAATAATGGTCTTGTGGTACCTACGTCACAATATGATATTACTCATTTTAAAAACAGTAGGAACATGCCACGTCGCACAGAATTATAGCGACCGAGTTAAATGCCTGGTGTTTGAATATATACTATTATTCGTCGTACAGGTCGAAAAATGGCTCAAGTTAATGTGTGATAAGTCGATGGACTTAGTATAAAATCCTGCAAGCTTTTAAGGCTAAAATAATGTTTATAAATTCAGCAAAGAACGAAATTGGGTAGCTTTGGGCTAAGAAAAGGTGATCTTCATAAATTAAACGTAAACCGAAATTATGCATGAGTAAACTTAACGTGCACCCCATACCATCCCCTTTTGTTATTAGCGATGGCTTGTTCGGCGTACCAGCGGTGCGTCAACATGACAGAGAACATAAAATTGGGGTTTTGGTCAACGCAACCAAAACGTTAAGTAACATAAAATTGTCCTATTAACAATTACTTTAAAAACATTAAGTAACAGATTTATGACCGTTTGGCATTTGAAATGGAAAATTTTTATTTTATTGTCGAACGAAAATTCCCCCCCGTTTAATGTTTTAAAACCTGCACATCACATATAATGTTCGCGAACTACACGTATTATCAATAATAAAACGAAATATGTTAGCGTAACGAAAAAATGAGGAATGCTAGTTACCACTCTGTGTTTTGTGGAATTAATTTGCGGCCAAATAGCAAATATGTGCATTGTGTTAACGAACAGACATCATCCCGTTTTGCAATCAGTTCGCGAACCGAAATTTTTGAATTTAGAGTTGGCTATTGCAATGAATGTTGTGTTAGCTAACAGCGTTTTGTACATAGTGTCAAAAGGGGATAGTAGGGGTCGCAGCTGAAGTTTACTCATGCATTATTATTACGAATACTTCGAAACCTTATTTATTGTGGCTTTGTGAAAATTTCAATTTTGTTAGAAAACCACCTTAGTATTGAAACGTGTGGCATATTTCACACCTCGCTTGCGAAGTTCATAGTTACAACAAAAGCCATATCTTCAAAAATCTACAGATGCATTTATATTTTAGGGCTGTCAGAATAAATGGGAAGCCCATCCACCCAGATTTCTACATCGATACCTGCCCCTGACCATACGTTTGGGTCTTTGTTTTTGTGTTTTTGACAGCTAATCATAGTGCTCTGTAACTGGGAATTTTTAGCCCCTGACACGACACAGAAGATTATATTGTCGCAGTTGGATCTACAAAAGGTTAGAAAGCATTAATTCGCTAGAATGTTTGCCAATTTATTTCAAAGTGAGATAAGCGAAAACAGACGGAACCATCGCTATTCAGTTGTAAATGTATGCTTTGCATGGAGCTTAGATAATATTTACCTAATGCGTTAAGCCAAAAAATATTGTTGGTAAAGGGTTTACCTATTATGTTTGCATATCGGAGATAGGTACGCGGCTTAAAATGTTTCGTCAAATCGGCAGTCCCAGTTAAATAAACTCACATAGCCAGACCGATTATGTCACATCATCTAATATTCTTTTTGGCTTTAAAGAAGATATATTCTTACTAATGTGTGTTAATTCTTACTCAAAATGCTTATGCTGAAAATTTAGCAATATTACGTCAATTTTAATTTTTAAGAATAACTATGTTATATATCTTGCAGTCCTTAAGCTTTACTAAATATTTAGTAGGAACTTATGCTACTTTTTAAGCAAACCTATGCTAATTATTCAGCATAACTAAGCTAAATGATGTCCTAAAATGTTCAACATAAATTAAGCTTAATGTTAAACGGAATTTTGGCTTAAAAACTTAAATTTAAGCAAAATATTGCTAACTATTAGTTAGAATTTTTAGCTTTACTTTCGCTACTTAAATTATTTAGCGTAATTATGCTTTAATATTAGTTGGCATTAATAAAGCTTAATATTAAGCGTCAATTTTTTGCTAAACGTTTGGAATAAGCACAATTGTCCTTAAATTCACGCATAATCATACTTAGATGGAACTTATATACATAGCTGAATGAGGTATAACCAGAATATTTGTAGTTTTCTAGTCGAATATTTTCAGTCGCACTGAAAGTCCAGGTTGCTAAGGATTTGGACTTCATCTCTATGGGTATTTTCCTGTATTTATAGCTCACTATTTTACTTATGCGCTAGTTAAGAAATACGTGATTTCGTGGTGCGCCTTTCATTGTGTTATGCCTAGCTCTAACAATATTAAGCTCCCTCAATTTTCGGTAGATTTTTTGTTTTGTTGAACTAGACGGTGATCAAACCCACAGCACACGCAATGCACAAGCCTGTGCGATTTATCGAAATCTACTAACTATCCCCATTCCCCAGCTAAAATGAATGTTAGGGTCTGCACGCTGAGTGTAATTCATTATTCGTGCATTAGTAATGTTGTTAGATCAAGCCCACTCTTTTACATTACTTACAAATCGTAAGTTAGCATAGACTAAATGTACCAAATGATGCACATGCACGAGCGTATTTCTTAAATACGACACACCGTAGTTTCCAATTCTTTGTTTGCACTAAATTAAGAAATATGTGATAGCCTCTGGTTTTTTAATTTACTTCTGTCACATTATGTTTATACCGTGATCAAGATTGCCACAAGACATAAGCATAAATTTATTATTTCATTTAGTATTAGTGCGTTAGTGGGCGTGACTCAGTGCAGGCACGAGTTCTTTGTGCGCATGAATACTCACAATATTAAAGCCAACAATTCATTATCGAAGAAATAAAAGTAATCATAGAAATAAAGCTAGCTGCCTTCGTAAAATGCCAGCAGACCAAATATAGTAGTTGGTCGTAAGATAGCGTCTGCCTCTAGCTTCCCTGTAACTCCACAGACGCCATACAAATTACACATGGAAATCATCCACAATATGGCAAAAATAATCGGAGACAATGCGATTTATCAGGCCGGAAATTTCACATAGTATATATTTTCTGGGTTTTTTCCATTATCCTCCCCCCCCGCCAGCCCAAAAAATGGTCAGATTCTGGAAATTTTGGTATTTTTGTGATCCTCGAGATCACCCCTGATCATTCCAATCAAAAAAATCGAATTTTTAAAATTTTAGATTTTTTCAGGTTTCAAGGGCAACTCCCCCATTGGGAACCCAAAAATTTTTTTTCTTAAAAATTAAATTTTCACCCATCATTCATTATTCAATTGTTGAGCCTATCAGCCTCCGGTACTTTTAGCTGTAACTTAGGATACGGTTACTGGATCCCGTTAAAATCAACACCATTAGACTCAACAAGTCAAGCCGCGTCGAATGGCGGGTGAAAATCTAATTTTTAAGAAAAAAAATTTTGGGTTCCCGAGAGGGGACCCTTGGAACCCGAAAAAATCTAAAATTTCAAAAGTTCGATATTTTGGCCGAAATGATCAGGGGAGGTCTCGAGGATTACAAAAATACCAAAATTTCCAGTATCTGCCCATTTTTGGGCAAACGCGGGCTGGTGGGGATAATGGAAAAGAACCATTTTCCGCACTGTATTATAGGCATCTTCTTAAACGGAGTATGTCACTGCAGGAGCGCGCCCAGGATTTTGCAATGGGAGGGTCCGATGTCACGGGGGTCCGATGCCTAACTTAGGTAATAATACCACTGCAGTTTCTTTCCTAAAATGCGTCCGAGACATTTTTAGCAAGGATGGACCAGTGACGAAAATTTTCTGATAACCGGTTTGGGGAGTGAGGTCCGGAAACCTACCTCTAAGCTAGGCAATGTGTCAACAATGCGGCGCAAAGATTAACCACAACTAAGTATAACACGGTATAACGCACTGCAAGTGATCACAGAGAAGATGCTGTTTCTTAAGAACACGTTGAATTCTTGGGTCAAAGATAATTTCCTGAATAGAGGGATAATAATGAAATTGAATTGCACACGTTGCAGCGTTTGCACGATACGGAATCAATAACATCCAGTTTTTGTATGTCACAAAACATTGCTAAAAATTTGACGATATGAATTATGACGACCGGTTTTTGTTTGCAATTAAATGCGGTCGGATAAATTTACATGCCAATTTTGTTTATTTTGTCGCACACCAGTATCGCTTGGGTACCAGAATCAAGTATTGTGATTGCAACTGCTACGTTATGATTGCTATAATGAGGAAACATCATAGAAAGCTAAACAACTTGCTAGAACCGGTTTTCTAAATGACTGAAGTAGCTACGGAAAACTGGTATTGGTAGCTTAGCTGAATATGTAAATGAGGTAGGCCAGAATCAATATATATACGGTGCGGATATGCGAGATGTTCGGTCATAATTCACTTGAGTATTGGGCGTTACGCTATCAAGCCGTCATCTATGCTCGATCGCCGAACGAAGAAATTATAGAAGACTGAGCTTATATTGTAAGCACAAGACTTTTAACTGTTTAATCAAAGTGTTAAATTGGGGGCCTTCCGAAGATTAATCGATGACCAATTGCCTGAAGATCAATATCGGTGAACGAACATTTGATTATTTAAATTATATTACTGATAAAAAATTAGCTAACAATAATCTCACTAGTTAGCGATTCAACTGAATCAAATATATTTATGCGCAGCGTAAAATGCGTAAACAACGTCCGATTGCAGACCTATAGCCATAGGTATAGGTAAACCGTGACACTCACAAATTATATATAAATAACGCAACCTTCGCACGAAATTTTATTGGCCATAACATTTTGTCGCTTTCAGTAAATACAACACTAAAATGAAGTCATTTATTTTGCAGGAATTAAAATAAGGAAAGATTTTATTATCCTCAATTTGGCCGGTGTTGTGAGCCATAATTTTAAAATTTACGAGTTACAAATTCCCAGTCTTCAAAAATTTTAGAATATAACTATACTCGAAAACAAGTGGACTCGTTCGTATTGGCTTGATGAAGTGAGGATTAAATACTATTCATATGTTAATATGTAACTTCATTTGATAATTTTTTACACTGGAACGTCATAGAAGATGATGAGGAATCATACGCACAATCAAAACATGATTTCCAGGATAAAGCGCAAACAAGAAGTGGTGATATTTTGTTGATATTCAATAGCGAGACAGTATCGCTTGGGCTAATGCGTGATTCCACTTTACCTGCCAAGGTTGTTCTTTTGTCAAAATCACGAATTAATTCGCACAGAAATTCGCGTTCCCAAAAATGCGTATACCAATGCCAAAAATGTGCGAACGACATTTGTCCATTTCGCACATGTGTCCGCGTTCTTCAAATGACATTGTGAATCAGACAGCAATGTTCCGGTCTATTTGTGTACTATATAACACTACAAAAACGCGATTGGTAATCGTGTTTTCGCTTGTGCGCGATAAGCGAAATTCTACGCTAAATCGCAAAATAGTGACCTCGAATAGCACGTAAGCGTTGCTGCATCGCAAATCGTATGCACTTTACATAAGGGAAAATTGTGATTTGTTCGCGTTCATCGCTTTTACGACCCTGAACTGACTTGACAAAAGAACAACCCATGTGTACGCATATAAATTTGATTCACACATGGTGCGTGTGTATGCATTTTTTTGCGAAAACAATGAGTATTACCTGGAGCTGATAATACTTCGAATATCAGCAAACACTTCGCTGTATTCGCGTAAAGAAGGTTGCAGTATGTACGTCTATGCGATTGAACAAAAATTTAAACTCTAGAATCTATTCACATACGTTTAGATCGCAGTATCACTGTAGTGAATAGTTGCACGGTATTTATCAGGCATGCTCATGGGGAGATAGGGATTACCCCTGAGGCTCAGGCCCCACCCCGCGAAGCCCGACTTACTCCTTGTCAGGTAACCCAACCCCCGTGGAGGCACTGACCCTATTGGCGCTTTTCACGGGGCCTAAGGCGCCGCGCAGCCCCAACCTCCCCCCTCCCGAGACCCGGCTACCCCCCGGACTTCATACCTCGGGCCATGTATGCACTGTATTATAACATAGTCATATACTATAAATACATGCTCATGGTCTCAGGTCCCAGAGCGGATAGCCGGGGTGGGTCAGCCTACGGCCTTCCGGAGGGTGGGGGTGGTCAGTCGGTCGAGAGGGAAAGGATGAGGGCCGCGTCTTCTGCGCCAAATATGTGGACGGTGCCTGCAGCATCGCCTACTGGGGTGTTGGGCAACCTGTCAGGGGAGTCCGCCGCCTCAAGGAAGGTAACCGGCCTACTACCTATGAGCACGTATGCATATATAGTGCAAGTAAAACTAGAAATTCGCAAACTGAAGCATTGTAATTTGCTTTCTGCAACCACCGGACAACGAAGTGCTGTTCGGTTGCTTCACAAGAACAGCATTTCTTCTTAATGGCGGGTTTACCTATGCAATTGGCTAGTGTGTTCTGTACCAAAGTTAAACATTTGTTTTTGCGATAGGCAAAGTTACAACACTACAAAGTTTATTTGTAGCCTAAAATGTTCTCAACCTGTTATGGAGATGGGTTTTGAAAACAAATTTTATTTGAAATTACCTTCTATCTGCTCTGTACCTCATAACACCACCGAACCTAAATAGTCGCCAATATATAATTGAATATTGAACAGCGTGGGACCGCTTTGCATTTTGGGTTCCAATGGGACTTCGTTCCGAGCTTTTACCTAAACCAATCTCCGATAAATTATATGATTTAAAATGTATAATCGATTATAAGAAAGAGATAATGTTTCGGCCTAATCAAATACACTTCATTTATTTCATGTTCTTATGTCGTTGTTTGTTTTGAATCGTCGCTAATGCTTTTTGAATTGCACGGGGAATTGTAGACTTAATCTAGTATGTGGAGGAAATCAGTTTTGTGTAAATAGCGGGTGTACTATAGTTTAAGTACTGTTTTTTTTTCAAACAAAGCTTTACTCCGCTTTATTATTTTTAATTTATGGCCAGTAAAACTGAGTGATGAGGGTTTTTGCACATGAAATTAGAAGTTAATAAGTTTTCTTACAACGCTAAGAGGTGCTCACAGATTAATTCCTTTTGTTTATGAAGCACACACTGATCGGATTGGTCTCACAAAATGATGTAACTGCTTACAAGTGTGTTGGTATTCCAAAGTCGAGATAGCTGGACGGTACACAAGTCGTACGTTTGTAATAATTGTCCACTAATTTGTCGTCGCGTTTGCTACACTCAGTGAACATTATTTTGAAAAGTCATACAAATCCTTTTGGCGCAACAAAGAGTGGAAACGGAGAGCATTGCGCTCCCCGTACTGCACTTTTTTGATACTGCTAGCATTTCCTGCGAAACTAGCATTTCGGAAAGAGTTAACATACTTTGATTCTTTTTGAGGGGTAGGTCAGAGCCACTTTTTTGCGGGTGGGTAGACTGGGCAACGGTTTTGGAGCTGCTATTGAGAACCCCGGTTTGTGTGGTTTCTCAACTAATCCCAGCGAAAAGGGTTGTCGAACCAACAATCGCCTAAAAGTCGGGGTCAATGTGTTTCTAAATCTTGTAAACTGCGGTAATGATAAAAATTTCCGTAATACAGCTTTTATAGTCCCATTAATGAAATTATGTCGTGTCTGAGCCATATATGTTCAAGAAACCACGTATTTATAAAATGAGTTTGGTTAGTATCATCAGATTCAAATTTTCGCAGTTTATGTGCCATTTAGGCTAAAATTTAACTTTACATATCACCGTAACTTCCTCTCTTCCCGACAATAAGAGGTGTGTAGTGCTTTGAGACAAAATCAGTGTTAAATTGCTAAATTCGCTGTTGCTTTGTATTAATTGCATATGGTTGTTCTGCTTTGCATTAAGTATTGATTTTGCATGGGTTCTGTGGAGCATGCTTTTTATTTAATACCGGTTTCACCTATCATGGCGGAATAAGTATCTGAAACCCACACTTTCTGTCAAAACTACACTTATTTGTATATTTGTAGTTATCATAGCGGCGGATTTGGTATTAGGTATTAGGTATTAGGCGGAACTCAAAACAAAATTTAGCACACTCAGCAGCCAGCGTATATTATCGTCCTCGAATAGGTTGAAATAAAAGTCAACCATAAGCCTCTTTATCTGGGTACTGTGTGATTATAACTTTATTATCAGCATAGCTTTCATGCATACACTTCATAAATTCGATTGCACTGTAATTTTGCTGAACTATCATTTGAAAAACAATTTAAAATAATTGCTATGCACCGGTATATTCACTAAAAACTGATAAAAAACTAAAGTAGAATCTGCATTTCAGCATAACACATTATATGTTGGCTAGGTTATTTTTCACTACCGTCTCACAGGAGGTGGTGTATAAGATATTAGATTTAGCTTACATATGTTTCTGGTTATGCATATTTCTGATACGCGATGTATTGCTGAAGTAATATACAACCAAAAATAGCACCGTGTTCACTGATACACTAACTCAGGATAATATTGAAGGGGGCAGGTTTACTGCATTACTACTAATATTTGTACTGAGTTACAATTCTGTGTTATGCTTCCAAGCTTTTGTACTATTATCCGCCGATGCTCTGCATAAATGGTGATATAAATAATTTTGTAGCATCCGTGACATTTAAAAAGCCCATTATACTGCTAAAATATTAACAGATCATTTTAGATTAGCCTATTATGTTGCCTGGGAAGAGATTTGCCATAATTATGCGGTGTTTGGTACATCATACATGTTCGAGTTCCGAATTCCAATGGCCGGGTTCTCGGGGCAGCGCCTCAGGCTATGGGGTAACTCCTCCTGCCCCCTCTCTATCCCGTATCTACATCCCGTAATTTGTCAGGGAATGCATTTTAAAAACGACGATTTTTCAAAACCAAAATAAGCCATAATAAATTCCGAACATAATCTGCACCAAAAAAATTTACATTGCAAGAAGAAAAAAATGGATAATTAATTTAACTCTGGAGGATCCGAAGTGCTGTCGGGCACTGGCTGTAATAACTGCGGGCCAAACTGAACAAACGGAAAATTCAACTGCTGGAGGCCGTTCATGGTTTGAAACTTGGTTTCGTCGGCCATCTTTAAGCTTAAACTAAGTAATTTTAATGCAGCTGGATTTTCAGACAATGCAGCCTGTTGAATTATTTGAATTACAGGCTTAATGTTCAAACTTAATGTTAAAATTATTTCCATTTTAATCTGAATATATTTAAGTATGTTCTGTTCGTAACTGTTTAGTTCAGAAGTCTGATAAACATAAAAGGTCACACGAATCCCAATCCAGGTAATACATGTTAACGAATGCACGTATTATATTACTGGCTAAAATGCGGATATGATTTTTTGTGTGTTCAACAGAAGCTGTTACTCGCGCATATGAATATTAATTGTGCACAGGCCATATTTATACTTACTGTAAAACTTTGAATTATATAAATGCAGTAACTCAGCTGATTTTTTTCTTACAAACAATTATCAGCACTTTTCCCTAAATGATAGAACTTGCATGGACTTGCATAACATAAATAGTACAGAATAAAATTTAACACAAAATATCTTTCAAGGTATTTCCATATCACAGACCATGTGTTGTATTGGTTTCGATCGTTATCGCGTATTACGCTGTTGTTTTCCTACGCCAAAAATTCTTATATTTATCGGAATATAATATTAATAGCTTGTTAATCAAAAACGAGCATTCTTTCATTCTATAGGAG
Organism: Trileptium ribeirensis; assembly: GCA_030248225.1. Taxonomy (NCBI): domain Eukaryota; kingdom Metazoa; phylum Nematoda; class Enoplea; order Enoplida; family Thoracostomopsidae; genus Trileptium; species Trileptium ribeirensis. The sequence goes on along the minus strand of JASANE010003346.1, from coordinate 12,942 downwards.
GAAAATCACTTTGCAAAACGGGTAAATGGGCCGGTGGTGTCCGTACTTTTAATGCTATATAACATGATATTGCAAGTGGGAAATTTATGCTTTCTATGAGTAAATGCTGATTTATTGTTAGCTACTTACTCATGATACCGTTGTTTACATATGGAAACAAACTATTGCTAGATAAAATATCTTCAGAGTATTAAGCGCGAAATGAGCTTAAACCTGCAGTTTTTATCAAGGATTTTAGCAACTCTCACTTTCTTGGGGACTTCTTAGTAAGCGGCTTGCCTACTCTAGGTACATTGGTTTCCAGAAATTCGATATTAAAATTAGCTTCAACATTTGTAGTTTATATCGAAAATATTTTGTAAACTTACTGCGCAGCGAGTGCACCCAACAAGGACTTATTTGTGTGCTCACTGATAAATTGTACCGTGTCCGTTCGTCGGTCCGGCCAGTTTTTCCAAGTAACTAATAAAGATATTTCCGTAGTGACTTTTACTTACGATAGCCTATGGTGCATCTGGCTCGTGTGCACATAGGTTCCATCAGTGCAGCCGACCCAAAGTAGGGTAGACGCCCCTTTAAAGACGTTACCCTATACATTTTGTGACCGAGGGTAAGCACTTTTTGGTTATGTCTCAAAACACAAGCATCGTACCAAATTTTTTAAACTTTTGTATTCACATTGACGAGAACTACAATGTTGACTAACATTTTTTATCAGACTTGTGGATAACAAAATAGAGACACAAAATGGAGTTCCAAAAGGACCTATTTCAACCATTTGTATGTCATATTTTTAATACAGTCGTTAATAAGCATTATATTATCACTATAAAAGTTTTCGAGATTACTGATTGATTTTGAATGTTTCTGTGGCACTCATGCTTTTTTGGAACGGTACTGCATCGCCAACCACCCAGTCCGTGCATGACTTCGTATTTTTAATTATAATTTTGCTATAATACGTTAAACTGGCTGTATAAAGTTTGTTTTTTGAGGGCACTGAAAATGACGAGGTAATTCACTTGCACGTATGCCCTTTTATGCATTTCAACTAAATTAAAAACATTGGACCTTCCCTCCTTTTGACTATGCATGATTTCGTGGTTTTATTTACAACTGTAATTTGATAAATCTGAGAACGTAAAACTATTCTAGACTGCCATGAAAACAATTATAAAGCTGCATACATGTTCATTTATGCAAGTATTGTCGAATGTTTGTACACGACTGTCCGAATTTCAAGCAAATCTGAGAAACCGCTTGGTATTCAATGTAATGGCTGAGGCCAGTTTTAAATATATTAATTGATGCATGCAACGGGTGTGTTTTTTTCAGTTGTCGCACAAAGTCTACCAATAATACATCACGATAAGTGCAGTAATCGCAGAACTAACTTCCAATGGTATTAAAAAATGCATCTAAGAAATGCGTCTCACGCATCTGTCAGAATTAATTTTCGCCGTTAAATTAATGTCGCCTTCGTGTTCTTGACGGACGCTGCTACAAAATAGCGGAGAAGTGCATTAAACAACAAGTGATATGTAATTGGCTTTAGGCACTACATAGAGCCTTACCCGCATTCATAATTTATCATTGTCCAAGTAGTACGTGATGTATGGGAAACTGTGACGCATTTTTGTTGTGTATAAACGATTGCCGTGTTTTTGTAATAGTAGTAAATTTGTAATATTAAAAGTACATTGCTTTGGCGTCAATATTTCGTCAATGATATGTCGGGTCTGATTGATATCAACAGCCATTTTTATTTTTGCCAGCACCTATATGATTACTGTTATATTTGAAAGTTTGGAATATTGCCATCGCGATATTATGACAACCGGTTGGTCAATCTTTCTGAAATCAATTGTGGGGCACGGATTTTGACTTGTACGTGTGCACAAGCATGAAAAGTAGCCGAGATTTGTTTTTCCAACTTTTCTGCCTGTACGAGGTCCAGAGTGTAACTACAGCCACAAGTGGCATCTCTGAAACTGGTTACGTTAACATGTATACTACTTAATTAAGGGATGTATACTAATGCAGGTTTCACAGAATAATGAGTGCAAAAAGTGGGCACTTTTGTCTGTAATAACCGTCTGCAAGAAACTAAAATCTCTAATGGACGGCTATATTATATTTTAGTTTCTTTAAAACGGGTGCTAGACATTTTTGTCTTTAATGACTGCTTGTTAGATATTTAAATCTCTAACAGATAGCTGTAAGAGATTTTAGTCTTATACAGATAGCCAATAAATACAAAAATCTCTAACAACTAGCTGTTAGAGACTAAAATCTCTTGCAGCTAGTTATAACAGATTATTGTCTCTAATGGCTGGCTGTTAGAAACTTTTGTCTCTTACAGCCAGCTATAAAATACAATTGTCTCTAATAGCTGTGCATTAGAATTTAAAATATTTAACGATTGGCTGTAAGAGATTTTTGTATGTTACAGCTGGCTGTAAGAAACAAAAGTCTTTAACAGCTAGCCATTAGAAACAAAAATCTTTAACGGCTAGCTGTTAAAGATTGTAGTCTTTTATGGCTAACTGTTAGAGATTATTGTGTTAGAGGTTATTAAAGAAACTAAAATATAATATAGCCGTCCATTAGAGATTTTAGTTTCTTGCAGACGGCTGTTAGAGACAAAAGTGCCCACTTTTTGCACTCATTATTCTGTGAAACCCGCATAACTAAATTAAGTAAATTTGGGAATGAGGCCCGGTTACTAAGCCGAGGGCTGCCCGGTCAGGGTCGACGCCGCGGAGATAACTTTTTAGGATCGGAACAACTTGCGCCTCAAAGATGATATCTTTATTTCGAACTATTTTTTATGTGCATCATGCTAACTGGGCTGTTTTAACCGCTTTGTAACCTTTGTATGATAAGTTATACACAATGTTAGAAGCTATGATATGTATGCATCTGGTTGTGCTGTGGTTTAGGTTAACGCACTGGCTTGTTTCTTGCAGTTCTTAGAAAAAAGAAAGGAGGTTCAGTCACGTCCATTTCTTCTACCACCGACTAGAGATAGATTCTACCGTCCTTCCCAGTCGATATATGATTGAACAAGAGAATATTAATTTTACCTAGGCTCTAGTAACCATCGGTCCATGGTCGTATGCTTGAGTAGGCAACTGTGGTGTAATTTCGGGATAGGATAACACCGTTATAAGTTGAACATGATCGCCTTTGCAATCCGGGTCGAAATTACACCCCGCCAACCCCAGCAACTTTGGCATAATCTAGAGAACCACCCACAACTGCAATAAATCTATAGCCGTACGACATTCAGCTCGCTATTTCTCAGAGTAGGGGCTGGCCTCGACAACGCATAGGACCGTCTAGGGATACGATTGCTCGATGGAATCGCCCGTGCGACGAGATTTCTATGCAAGCGAGCCTTGTTCGCAATGTCGACCCACAGAATTAGATTAATAGACACTTTTAACCAACACGAAATTGGATATACAACGTTACGTACAACGTTTGGGCCACTAGAGAGCATATGGGGTGCCGAGACAAGATCCACGTTGCGCTTATAACCTTATCAACTCGTAATAAGTCACCGTGTTACAAAACCCACCACAGTGACAAAGCGATAAGGCTTGATGCTGACTGTGCCTTAAACAGGATTGGTGAGCCGTTCAAATAACCGTTCCTGAGACTAGCCCCAGACTCGTTTTACGCAAGGACGATACGGTAGCGTCTTAGGGGTATCACTTGAAATTCGTAAGCGATCGGAAGGGAATGCCCGGATTTAGGCTTTGAACGACCATGTAACCATTTACCGATTGCTCGCTTTAATGTAGCCAACTACATATTGATTTGTATCATGATGTAATGCATCATTCACAGAGAAGTGCGTGCATGAATTGCAGGCCGTAAGCTATTGCAGCGACAATGTTTAAGAAAACAATATTGTCATGGCGCTATGTTATTGCAAACATAGCGCAATCAATAGCGCAAGATAAAACATTGCTGCTAGAATAACATTGGCTTTTATTGCACCCTCAGTAACAGAAGCAAAAAATATTGCCGCTACAATAATATTGGCTTGTGTAACACAACCGCAGAACGGTCGAGTTATTGCTGTGTCAAAAGCAACCAGTTAATATTGTAGCAAAAATATAATACTCGCTGAGTTTGATAATTATGCCCCATTCATCCTGATATTGTTGCCCCCTCCAGTTTGATATTGGTGCCCCCTCCAGTCTGATATTGGCCCCCGCCTATTTGATATCGATTCCCCTCGAGGTTGATATTGGTGCTCCTCCGGTTTTATAATGGTGCCTCAAAATAATTCGATATTGCCCCTCCATTTATTTAAAAATTTCTAAAAGCACATGTCAGAACCACGACTATTAATGTTCAACAAATGGGGATGAGCATGAACGATTTTTTCATCTTTCTCTGTCGCCGACCATTAATTAAAGACCTATTTTAATGATGTAAATGCAGGTCAAATGCTGAGATTTATCTGTGAAAACTTAGGATAGATGAAACAATTTTTATAAGCAGTATCGATGTAGCAAAGATACACTGAAACCATTCCGAAAATCGTGCGATTAGAGGATAAATTGGAAACCCTAGAACCAGTCTAAATTAGTTTTAAAGGTCTATAACTACTCGCCAGTTTCTACGACAATATAAATTTTTCCGATCCATTTTCGAACATATATGAGAATGTACACTCCTATATTGGACAAAAATTTGTTCAAAGGCTTGTTATCGGCTAAATGGAGCTGACAGAATAATCGATTTAAAATTTCCGCGCTTTATGACATAATCGTTGCGGTCGTATTAATCACTCGCTTTTTTGCAAAGGTATTGCCATCTGGGAAATCTTGTGCGTTAATCAGTTTGCAGTTTGACATATTGGTGTAGTTTTATGAAACACATGACCGGCGACACGTCAACGATTAGTTTCGGCTAGCTAGTGCAGGCGTTGCTGCATATTCGCTTTTGACAGAACCTGTGCAGATTACAAGAAAATAGCTCTCAGAGATTACGCCCTTTTCTTGAACTACTTTATAAAATGAAAATTGCACTATATGAGTGGGTAGGTTGCATTTCTTAGTGAAAAATAACGTACGGAAATTATACTCACGCCTTCGTTTAAGCATAGCAAAATCTTTTCCGATTTTGTTTGGATTGAATTTCTTATAAAAAATAAAGTAAGCAGAGCTAGTACCTTCAATGAACATTTCTTTAAGGTGCGCGATTGGGCGTTGACTATACACAGCCGAAGTGAGAACATTTATTACAGTGATAAATTCCACTATTATATATTAGGAACCGGCTCATTTTGATTTGTATTATCTAAGAATTCCACAAACTGAGTTTTACTTTCATCAATTTTGATAAATTCGTGACTAACTGTTGCGGATTATGCAACCAGTGCATGGCATACGGATATGACATTCGACAAAATTTAAAACTGCTGTTCAAATTTTATGGTACAGCACCCAAGTCACAACATAAACAATAAAGATATATGTGTTTGCATACCGATGACGATCGTGCCTTTCGCAGGGGTTGTTAAATTTAATATTTGCTTATAATCACAAAGTTGTACAAACACAGTGGAACGTGTTAGAATTTTTCGCGTCGCTACATAATATGACCCACATAATATACACGTCGCTACATATACAATGTGTCGTGTATATTTTGTTATACAAGGAATATGTTACACTATATTATATAATTATATTAAAACAATGTGAACAAGGATGCTATCTTCATTAAACTAACGTTTGTGTTTTTAGTAAAACTCTTACGTTCAAAAAACATGTTGCCAATGTGCTAAAGAAAATTTTTTTCCAAATATGACTGCAGAACTCCAGATGATCGGTCAACCAGATGGTCGTTTTAGGTGTACAGGAGGGGACACCAATATCAAACTGGAGGGGGGCGCCAATATCAAACTGGGCACCATTAGCAATCTCAGCGAGCATTATATTGTTGCTACAATACCAACTAGCTGCTTTTGACACAGCAATAACTCAACCGTTCTGCGGTTGTGTTACACAGGTCAATATTATTGTAGCGGCAATATTTTTTGCTTCTGCTAGTGAGGGTGCAATAAAAGCCAATGTTATTGTAGTAGCAATATTTTATCTTGTGCTATTGATTGCGCTATGTTTGCAATAACATAGCGCCATGACAATATTGTTTTCTTAAATATTGTCGCTACAATAGCTTAACCTGTGCAATTCGTGCACGCACTTCTCTGTGAATAATGCATAATGTTTATGACCATGCACTGATTTGCACTATATTCGATTTGATTTTTGTAGCCATGCATCGACCTGTACTATGCGTGAATTATTATAGGTTGTACAAGACTCCTCAGTTCGGTGTGTTTTTATCAGTTATGCAAACGCCCTACTAACTTTGACTTCAGCTGACCTGTGTGGCACAAATACGTTTAGCACCCCACTCAGTTCCTGTTTGCCCCCTCTCCTAACCCGTTAAAGACCCCGCAAACCCTGCACAGCGGAAAGGTTTCCCATATTTTATCGGATAGTGTTAGCGCCGCGCTTTACCCAGCGTGAACTTCGAAGCTCACCAGTTATTGTTCCCGACCCCATAGTCGAATTAAACGTCGCCAAAATTGGGAATCACGGAAACATTATTTCTGGCGCCCTTGGATTAGGGTCATGTTCGCTCATTATGCCCTATCAGCCATAGGATTTCGAATAGTTACGATTATCTTAATTGCTGTGGCCGTTTCTTGTGCTGCTTCTGATACCTGTGTCTGCATGTACCATAGCTTTTATTGAAGTAAAACAGTTGAAAAATCAATTACGGTGTCCTGTGTTCTTCAACTGAAAGGCGCATTATGTTTGTCCGTACGGACAGGCTAATGCTGCGCGCCCTGGCTTGCGGGTGAGAATATCCCAAGCCTTGACGTATAGGGTTTGCTACGAACATTATTATTATGGAGTGTTGGAATCTTTGCTAGAGGAGTGCATCACGTCGACAGTAGAGCTCACTCGCGTAAATAATGCACGTAAATCGCTCTAAAGTTTACTAGGCAACCTACACCGCACAGTTAACAAAGCATTGATCAAAGCGTGCGACATTAAACTTCCATGGACGGTCGGAACCCTGTGGGGGCTACATAGCCATAACCAAACAGGATTAGGGGCCCAACCGTTTGCAACTGAGCGTAAACTTCTATTAAAATGGAACACAAGTTTAAATCTAATTTTAGGATAACGAAGAACTAAACAACTTCCAGGTGAGATTACCATAGGGAACATCGGTCTGACATTATGACCTGTGAGCAGGTTTTGATGCCAACCTCCCTGGGGCAGCTCAGACATTATACCATTTACTAGACACATGCGCAACCAATCGGGCGAGGTCCAAACACACCTCGTGAAGCGCGCCTGCGACTTGCGAAACTCCATAGCTTCTTGAGTGTGACCAAGAAAAGTGTCAAAATGGCAAAATTCCGGGTCCACCCTTGAGGTTATGATAGCCGGGGTCGTATGGGCATGGTGTTAGGAAGTTGCGCATTGCAGCTGCGTACCGTTATTGCATACGCTGCAGTTTATATACAGACTGCCAAATACAAGTTTTAAAATTCCACGTGCATTGCGAGAAAAGGTTTTGCCGTAGCAAGCTTTAAATCATATATATATATAATTTATATAGAACATAACAAAATCAAATTGCACGTAATAAGAGCGCAATATTATAACTCGTTCAGCTGAACGGGTGGCCTGAACACCGCTAACCGGCCGCCGCAGAAAAACTGAGCTGGGCAGCCAGCGAGATTTACCGGCTGGTGCCAAATCTAGTTGCATCCCTTTTGTTCCCGAATTCAAAGGCGGAGAGGTATTTATAAGTTGCATGCACATATTTATTTTCAAAATTGTGGGTGCACCAAGAATAGCCCAGCAGTTTGAAAATTTGTTTTGCTAATAAATTGCACTCACCCAGTAATTTTCCAGGATACATCAAGAAATAGTAATTTTAATCTTTGTCGTTCAAATTTTATCCCTTCCTCCCGACCTTAGCTTTAAAGTGAACCATCTATTGTTATTTAGTGAATACAAATATTGATTTTCATAATTGATGTTTTTCGGACGAAATGATTCAACTGAAAGCCATGTTATTTAAGAGCAGCTTAAACAGCCCTGAACTTATATGTACAGCTTAAATGTACTTACAAGTCAGCAATTCATATCCAAAAATCTTTGTTTCCGACGTGTTTTCTACATATTTACGTTTGTTACGTCATCATGTACAAGCTTTTTCTCATGCTTATTTTGTCCAAATTGAGTCATCTCCCGCGAAAGTTGACTACACCAGGGCAATGATGCCAAATAAAAACGTATACTTTTCGTTATAGGCATGAAGTTTTACCGTATTGGACAACAAATATCAGCATTTTATGCGTAAAATCAATTTAACAGTGCATTCAGAGACATATTAATTCTTGGAACATAGTTTCAAACATCGCAAGCGGTCCAGACGTGAAAATGTGATACTAACACCACATATACGGTCAGAGAACAAATTTATATATGAATACTCTGTCCGCAGCTTTACTGTAACGCTGTTCTGTTTTATAGAGGATTTAAAGCATAGATTTGCTTTAAGGAACATCGATTAAACTTTACTGAAATATTATAGTTAACGAGATTATTTTTCAACATTTTTAACATCAAATATTTTCCGTCAAATAATTCTATATTAATTTTATATTTGCCCTAAGAACTAATATCTTGTATGTTTGTTGACATGGATAAACTGCCGCTGGCATAATTTTAAACGCTGAGTATCACATCCAGTATTCATTTTGCTGTACAAAGATTATCGTTTTCATAACCATAGCAGAAATTAAAAATAAAACATGAGTGCTTAATTAATACCTGTCTACGAAGTTTGTACCACTAGGTACGAACACAAAAATATTTTTGGCGCTTTTATTCTCAAAAGGTATAAAGTGGGTCATGGGTGTGTTATCCAAAGTTTTTTGGCTTAGGAGTACACATGGTTCCAGCGAGTTGCATGCACGGCGGCGGATGGACTAGGGGGTATGCAAAATGTCCCAATTTTCCAAATTTTTTCCTAATTTTACCCACCTTACCCAATTTTTCCTTACAACTTTTGTAAATTACCTCATAAAAGCAAAATTTTCCGAGTGTTTTCCGCACAGTGGGAGTGGATGAACATTAGCATTTGTTTGGGGTGGAAGTGCCGAAAAGAATGCAGTCGAGGCAAACGTGTGCAATGATGTATAGCGAGTAACTACTTTAAAGAAGCAATACATGAGGCCAAGCTAAAATATCTGGTCAAAATCCTTTGCTTGCATACTTTTAATAGAATGTCTAATCTTTAACTGTTGTCAGCTTCATTTATCTTTACGCAACAGCCACTTTTCAAGAAGAAATAAAGAAATCAAGACAACAAAAATTTTAATAATAATTTTACGAACCCCATGGTCGTAAAAATCGCGGGTGTAACGCGGAACTGACCACCAGTTTATAGCATGCGGAAGTCAGCTTGAATTTCAGACATCTAGTGTTGTCAAGCAGTAAAACAGAAAATAAGCAGTATAACATTTCCGTAGTACATTTATGCAATACATCTCAAGCTGACTCAACCACTCTTTAGATCGCAGTCATTTTAACATTTTGTTCGGACCCCACACCCCCACTTTTGCTGTCATGCTTTCGCTCACGACCAGCACATATAGTAGCCCGAAAGTCGTTCCTTAATTGAATTCTGGGCAGGAACAAGCGTAATGAAAAATTTATACTGGTCAGACTGGTAAATGTCGACCGTGTCCGTTCTGGGTTTTTTAGGGGGCGCACATAACTCAACTTCGGTTGGGCGGATTGACTCGCGTGATAGCTCTTTCGAAAGCTTAAAATCTCCATTCGGATTGCAACTCTTTGGGACCGACCCCAACCAAATGCGTTCGGGCCGGGTCAAAATGTGGTCCGGCAAAACATGAATTGTATCTCGACAACTGGTCCCATATCTTAGTTAAATTAGATAGATTTTTGGACGAAAAAGTTCTCTAACGGTGCATATCATGCTTTGCTACATCGCTCTTTTAGGATGCAGGATCTGAGTCAAAAAGTGTTTTGAAATGGGCTCATGAAACCCGAAACATACAAAAACAGTAATAACTCCATAACCGCTTGAACTATGGCTGTTATTGGTCTCATTCTGTGTAGCAATTAATCCTCTACATAGCTACGCATAATGTGCTTTGTTATCATCATTTTCAAAATTAAGTTTTTAATGGGCACGTAATACCTAAAATATAGGAAAATAGCAATATCTCCCTAACAGCATGAGTTATATGGGCGTTGTTGGTCTGATTTTATGAAGAAGTTCACCCTCTGAACAATGGCGCATAGAGTGCTGCTGTTGCCATTATTTACGCTGCAGAGTTGGGTCATAACAGGGCGTTCAAAAGGTCCATCAGACCCAAAATACACATAACCGGCAACATCAGCGTAACCGATTTAGGTATGTCAGTGTATATTATTTTGTAAAGTACGTCGCTTCAAATTAGTTGAACATAGTGACTACATAAATACGTAAAGAGCTGGCACATATCGTGACAACTATTGAAGCAACATGGCTGATATTCTGGTCAATTTGTAAGTTGATGCTCAATATAGCTGTACACTTCTCTCTAATTTACACTTTCAACACTCAGAATTTGCTACCTTGGCTATTAAACAAGCCACTAGTTTATATTTCTTAGTCAGATGTTTAGGTCCGTTTGTCATTACTGACATTTTCTGACAGAATACACTGGCATGATGAAAGAGCTCGGCGTTATTCCGAAACAAACTGAGCTTCATGTTTTCGCAACTTAGCTGGATATGCACCATGAAGATTTCCGTCCGTACTCCGGTAAACCGGTCAACCCAGAATTCCGGTAAACGTTTAGGGGTAGCTGACAAGTGTTATGTCAAATGTCTAGTTATTTTTAGCCTCACAGAAGGCTATCAACAGCTCGTGAAAACGAGGAAGCAAAACGATCTAAATTTATTTGTACTGGATACGACAAAATGACTTCTTCTCGGTACTACACTCTACGGAGAAAAGTATAGACATTCATGTAAAAATGATGCTGAATCGTTGATATCTTGAATATACGGATTCTTAGATATTGATTAACTGACTCCATCAATATCTTATTTTATGCTCAGGCAAAGCAATACTTGTTTCTTAATTAAGCCTGACCAGGACAGACTCAAGTCTTTCTCATAGCCAAACACCTGATCACTAACATATTCGTCAACTGTGATATATGCATATACCTTTACAAGTTAAAAAGCTGATCATCTTATGTGCTAAAACAAACTTTCTTATAAAATTGCAATGTATCATGTAACCTTTAACCGTTTACACCGTAATCTTATAACCTTCCCAAAGTAATGTTCAACTTGTTGCTACTTCATAAGTGATCAGGCTATCTCAGAACTACCTTATGTTGGTTTTAGCTTACTATAAATAGTAAAGTAGCATCAGAGTCATACAGGAGCCATCGGAATAGTAAAATTGCCGTGTTCATTATCATTTATTTCGTTTCCTTCGCAATTCAGCTGCTTCTGCTTTTGCATTTAAAGATCCAGTTGCCATGATGCTTGCTCATAAAGCAAATGATCTTCCATCGAACTCAATGCCAACTATTTGATAGATCTGTATAACTACTGAATAACAATAAATAAAACGTTTTGTATAGCGCCGTTTTCATCAAAATGAAGTTAAAAAAGCGCTTGTACCAGTTTGTTATATAGTTTTTACTTTCGTTTTGAAACCTGCACATCTTAGAGGGGCCAAACACAACGAGACTGGCAAGGTCATACTATAGAACAGGTCCAATGTTACCAAAACAGTTGCATCTGTTTGTACATACACGTAAAGTCCTAGTTTCCCTCAGTCTCGGATGGATGTATATCATTCAACAGATCGATGTCATCTAGATTAAAGCAAAACTAGCAAATATTTATGCTTGACTTGGTAAACGACACACGCTTAACGCGCAGGAGTTGAACGGTCTATTTGCATGAAAGTTACATTCATAGCTACTTTATGACTTTAACTCGAAAACATACCCTTCTTCACCATGAGATTGTTGAATCTCTTATTGAATCGCAACTACCGCTGACCACCAGTGCGTTAAATTGCGAAAAATACACTACTTTAGCATTAGATTCGCAGCATTGTGGAAATTCGAGAGAAGTAATAATAGTCTTTTGTAGCAAACATATATTCCGCTGGTTGTGGCTTTAACTGCTTTTGGATACGATCTACGGAAATGTACGATGCCGATGATCCAAATCACAAATTGCTAATTTCCACTAGTTTCTTAGTCAACTTTTCTAGCGGGTAACATATGGCTGTATTTTTATTGTGGTTAAATTGTAATTTTTACGGTAGGTGGGACTGCACCTATGTATACTATAATATTATATATTTATACCGTTTCCACTGCTGTACCCAGAGGATGTAATCCTTGCCAAAGATACCAAGGCGAATCTTGTTCAATAATTGGGACAATCATTCGCAATCGCCTCGCCATATTCGGATTACGACTAAACATCAAGCATATAATCGATAGCAATAAACGGCACAGAGTAACCAAAACATAGGAATTAAATGTCTGGGATAATCTCTTTCAGCAAGAAGCAAACGCAAGTGTCGCAGCAGCTCAAACGGTGGTCAGTGACCGCGGTTCCAGTACCATGCAATCCCAACATCAGCTGTAAATTGAAGTTCAAAGTTTACTGCAAAATGGCAGCACTGCTGGGTTTATACTGTTCAGAGCGCTGGCCCGTTATTACTACTCCTACGACTATTCCTACCACTCCTGCTAGTCCTACTACTTCTACTACTCCTACTTCTACTACTCCTACTATTCCTACTGCTCCTACTACTCTTACTACTCCTACTACT